>JAOTRH010000024.1:5500618-5543823 GCA_034768845.1 Heliamphora exappendiculata | reverse complement strand
TCTCGGGGGGTTTTTCTTTTTTTTTCGTGTTAGCTGAACATTAAAAAAGGAAAAGATATTATTATAAATATAGGAAAGTGTTTTACAACTTAAATCTCCCATTAGTACAAGCATATCAAAGTTCAAATTAAGTCATTTGTGGCTTTAACTTTAAACCAGGTACACTTAAACAAACAAAAATAAACGTACCATGCACATAATAATATTCTATTTACAAGGATTTGAAATAACTACTTTAGCACTATTATGGTCATGCGCTAATTTCTAATTTCAAGAACGATCCAAAGAGCAAAAATAAACTCTCGTGAGAGGCGGCACCACTACTGCGTTCACATAGGTGAAATTTTTGCCATGCCTCCACTACATGATGTTTCAAACTCTATTAAGAAGGCAATTCAATCCGCTTATACTGAATGGATAATATTGATTCTCTTTGAATTGATGGATCAAGGAAGCTAATTAATTAATATCACATACCACTTATCAATAAGTTATTTTTACCCATTAAACCCTTAACTAGAGATTGTCTTCGTTTCGAGTTTTATTACCATTGTTGGAGGTCATCAGAAAAGGTTTTAGCCACATCTCAATTGTCGTCGTCCTTACCACTTCTCTAGATAGCCCTTTAGTAAAAGGATTAGCCAACTTTTTAGTTGGCTTTTCATATATAATGGTAATCACTTCATCTTGTATCAATTGAATTATAAACTCATGTCTTAGACTTGTATGCCTAGACTTGCCATTGTAAGTACTATTATATGCTATTGACAAAGTAGCCTTACTATCATAACGAATAGATATTTAAAGCATTGGATTAAGTTTACACTTTAATGTCTAACAATAAATTTCTAATCCATTCGGCCTCCTTACCAATTGCTGCTATTGCTATGAACTCAAATTCCATAGTCAAGTGGGATATACAAGTTCACTTCTTAGATGCCTACGAAATGGCACCCTCACCAACAAGAAATTCCAATCCCGAAGTGGATTTATTATCTTCTTAACTAGTGATCCAAATAACATTAGTATATCCCTCAAGTACATCTGGAAAGCTATTATAGTAAATTCGCAGTCCCTTGGTTTTCTTAATGTTAGCCAATGGGTTTTTTAATTAGATTTTGATGATTTTTATAATTTATTTTTAAATTAAATTGATTTAAAAAAATTATATTTAATTACTTCAAACAAGGTAAGTGTTGACACTTTATGACAAATGAATCGACACATTATATCATTTGTGCTGACATTTTGCATCAAATGGGTTGACACTAAATGTTTTTGTAAAAAATATTTTGTGTCGATACCAATTGATAATTGGGTCAACACCTTAAAACAAAGCACGCTTGAGATTCTCAACTATGTCGACACAAATGCAATTTAGGGTCGATACCTTAACTACTTTGCTTAAGATGTTTTAAGAACTCAGAATGAGTCGACACCAAATGTTTTTGGGTTGACACCTTCAATGTTGGACCAGGATTCATTTTAGATTGACACTAAAGTATTTTGAGTTGACACCAAATGATCCTTCAGGTTCCAGACTTCGGGTTTTATGGGACGACATCAAATTCATATGAGTCGACACTAAAACACCCTCCGAAAAACAAAATGAGTTGACACCAAAGAGAAATTGGTCAACTCCAGAACTACAAGTTATTTATCGATTCCAAGTCAAAAGAGTCAACACTAAAGGTTTTTGAGTCGACATAAATGTTCTATTAAAAAACAAAGATGTTTTGGGTTAACACAAAACGAAAATGAATCGACACCAAAACAACTAAGACTGTCTGAAAGTTTCTAGGTCGACACCAAACAAAGATAAATTGACTCTAAAAGTCTCGAGGATGACTGTAACTTTTTGAGTCGATACCAAAGTCTCACCTAGAAATCTGAAGAAATTCACTAGGTCGACACTAAATGATTCATAAGTCGACGCCACTGTGTGTGTGAGGTAAAAGCAAAAAATAGGTCGACGCCAACGAAGAAGTGAGTCTACACAATTAGTTAAAGAACCAAGCGCTAGATATTTTGTATCGACACAAAATGGCTTTAAATCGACACATGCGACAAATTTTAAATCTCGCATTGGTTCTAACGATTAGATTTTTTAGCATTAATTGCCTCCACCAATCCACCAACGGTCATTTTACTTCAGATGGCTATATAAGAAGTTAATTTTTAGAATTTCAAATATTTGGACACTGTTCTATTGCTTGAATAAAAATCTTAAAATCTTCAAGAAGCATTCATTTCTCATTTACTCCTCCAGCCAATTCTGACTCTTTCTTATTCATTTATTTCCAATCATTTGTAAAGAGAGTGAATTAATGAATCTTTGATTCTCTCATTTATTCTAATAGATGATGACTCACCCTTAATCTTTTGAGAGAGTGAGTGATCCTCTTTAAGGAAGAGCTTAATAGAGATTAAAAAAAGAGAGAATTATTTTGTAGAATCCTCTTGAGTTTATAAAAGGTTTTCGAATGCGCCTGTGAACCATTCCATCCTAGTGAAAATTGTCAAAGGGAGTTTTGAGCAGTAGACGTAAGCTTGAAAAAAGTCAAACCACTATAAATATTGGTGCCTGGTTCATTTTATCTCTCCCTAACCTCTTTAATTTTTTTATTGCTTTATTGCCTACTATATTTACTTATAAAATTAGAAGGTTTTACAAAAAATTATAAAATTGTTATTATTGTTTTAAAACACAATTCACCCCCCTTTTGGTTTTTCTGAACTAACAATTAGTATCAAAGCTTGAACATTTGTTTTTTACTTAACCGTCTATGAGTTTCTATGGCAACCATTAGTATTAGATTTATTCAGTCAGAAGGACAGTCCACCAACAGACTCCCTTTATTCAGTGGAACAAATTATAATTATTAAAAAGCTAGAATGAGAATTTACATTCAAGTCGTAGATTATTGCCTTTTGATGTTTACTATAAATAAATCCAAAAGACCTACCAAGATTGTTGAAGGGACAACTGTCCCTAAACCTGAGAGTGAACCGACTCAGACTTATATAAGAGAGATACAAAGAAATGCTAAGGTTATGAACCTTTTATATTGCTCTCTTAATCCAAATGAGTTCAATAGGATCTCCACCTATGACACTACCAAGGAGATTTGGGGTAGATTTGAGATTACTCATGAGGGAACCAACTAAATCAAGGAATCTAAAATAAGTATGCTCGTTCATAGTTATGAATTATTTAAAATGAATTATAATGAAACTATCTCTGAAATGTTCACTAGATTCACTAATATTATCAATAGACTAAAATCTCTTGGCAATGTTTACTCTAATGCATAGATGATGAGAAAGATCCTAAGACGCATGCCGAAGGGTTGGAAAGCTAAAGTCACTACCATTCAAGAAGCAAAGGATCTCACTACTCTTAACTTGAAGGAGCTTCTTGGTTCACTCATGACTCATGAGATGAATATTAAGATGGATGATGAAGATTATAGCAAAAAGAAAAAAAGAATAGCTTTCAAATCTTTCATTCTTGATGATGAATCTGATGAAGACTCCATAAGTGATGAAAATAAAGATCTAGCTCTCATTACAAGGAAGTTCAAAAGATTTTTTAGAAGTAAGAAACAAGGAGAAATGAGATTCTTCAAAAAAGATAGGCACAAAAGAGAGCTCAACAAATTCAAGGGTGAGTCAAGCAGATTCAAGAATGATCACAAGAAAAATGAGATCATTTGTTTTGAATGCAAAAAGCCCGGACATATGAAGGCCGACTATGCCCAACTCAAAAAGCACTTTAAGAAGTGATTCAAGAAGGTAATGTTGGCTGCATGGGGTGAGAGTGAAGATAGCATCTCTAATGATAAAAAAGAAAAAAATAAAGTTGCTAACCTTTACCTCGTGGCCAAAGAAGACAATGAGATGTGTCTTAAATCCTCATTCAAGGAAGAGATGTAGTATCTTGATAGTATCTGCTCAAAATACATGACAGGTGACAAATCAATGTTTGTATCTCTCAAGCCTAAAGATGGTAGATTTGTGACATTTTGTGGCAATAGCAGGGGCAAAATCATAGGAATTGGTTATATTGGTAAAATTCATTCACTTCCTATTGAAAATATTTTGTTTGTTGATGGTTTGAAATATAACTTTCTTAGTATAGGCCAACTTTATGAAAAAAATCGCAAGGTTGTCTTTAATCATACTAAGTGTGTTATTGAAAACTTAATTAACAAAAAAATTAATTTTAAGAGTCACAGGCATAAACATATTACACTTTCAATCTAAACAGCCTTTCCAAAAATGACACAAAGTGCCTTGCTGCCTTGAGTGAGAATAGTTGGTTGTAGCATAAAAGACTAGGGCATGCTCACATGAATTTGATTTCAAAACTTTTAAACAATGAATTGGTGATTAGATTACCGCATATCAAACTTGAAAAGGACAAAGTTTGTGATGTATGTCAATAACGCAAACAAGTTAGAAGTTCTTTTCAATCTAATATAGCGATTTCAACATCTAGGCCCTTACAACTATTGCACATGGACTTATTTGGTCCAACAAAGACTCTTAGACTTTGAGGTAAGAGATATGCCTTTATTGTTGTTGATGATTTCTCTAAATATACTTAGGTGCTATTCTTAGCTCATAAGGATGAAGACTTTGCCTCTTTTGCAAAACTGTCTCAGAAAATTTAAAATGAAAAGGTTTTCAAATCACAAGTATAAAAAATGATCATAGTAGAGAATTTAAAAACAAAATTTTTAAAAGGTATTATGATGAAAGTGGTATAGACCATAACTTCTTTTCTCCTAGAATCTCTCAACAAAATAGTATTGTTGAGAAGAAGATTAGGACTTTGGAAGAAATTACAAGAACCATGTCACGCCCCGAATCCTGGGAACCCGTGGAGTAACCCCAAACCGACCCATCCAAAGGTCATCCATTAACACTTCCATTATACTTTAGATTTGAATTCAAGACTCATTTAGAAATAAATGTTTTCTTGAGAAACTATATTTTTATTTCTACAACGCATAACAAATTCTAAATAATGCTTTAAGTCCCACAAGATCTTTTACAAAACAAATGTCATTTCACCCATCCGACTCATCAAAAAAAAAAGAGAAGAAGATCAAATACATCAAATTCTTTAACTTTATGTGTACACAAGGCACAAAGAAAAGAAATACTAGGCCCATCTTCTAGCCCATTCCCAAAATGCCTCCATCATCTCAGTATCATCAATTCTCCTTGGAACCTGAAAAATGGTTTAGCAGTCGTACGTGCGCCGAAACTCATAAAATAAAGATTAACTCATAGGTGATGCATGATTTGTGAGGTGTGATGGGTGCAACCGAAATAAAATGAAAATCTTCACAAAGTTATTATTCCTTCACACGCACACACACACACACACACGCACCCACGCACCCCAGTTTGTTCCCATTTATCCTTTCATCATTTCATTATTCGATTTTCACAAAAAAAAAATCATGTCACATTTTATAATCCAATTTATCACAAAATCGTATCATAATTAATGAACCGGTATCGGGCGCAACTTATAAAAACCTCTCCATATTCCCCCAATAGGCTACGCGAAGCCATTGGGTAATAGACAGCTCTATAACTCACCACGATACAACACCACGTTTCGGGGGCTAACCCGTGGGCACGTGATCCCCTTCTTGCGCAAGTTTTCGGTCTTTCACCGCGGACCCGCCAGGCCAAATTAATCCACATCAATCCATACGGTTCATTATTTCTTCTTTTGAGTGATGAAGGGTTAGGTTTTTTTTTTTTGGGTCTCTCTCTCTCTCTCTCTCTCTCTCAGAAGAAGAAGAAGAAGAAGAAGAAGAAGAAGAAGAAGAGGAAGAGAGAAGAAGGGAGGAGGAGATGAGATGATATGAGAGTGGGCTCTCCCTCTCTCTCACGTGGGATATACACACATATATATATAAACCCCAACTTTCTCCAACATTCGAGAATACTCTAAACATCTCCTGATAGTCTGCTCGAGCGGACCTCCACCGATCGAGCGATGACCCCTGAAACAGAATTCTGTGAATTTTCCAGAAACTCATCTCAAACTCCCAACTTTGCCCATATTTTGGTATTTCAAATTATCTATTAATCATCCATTAACACAGCCATAACAATATCATTCATCACCAGGTATCTTAATTTCACTTTCACATATCGTTAAGTCAACCGTTAAAGAGCAAAATTTTATAGCACCCACCCTCAATTTTAATTTCTTCTCTTCTCTTACCGAAAATATAAATGAATAAAATAAAGAGGTACCAGGTCCTTACAACTTTTTCCCCTTTGGGAATTTCGTCCCCAAAATTCGTCTTAGATCACACCAACTATCTTTTAATCTTAATATCGGTTCTCATAGTTCGTTAGTCATTCAATCTACATGGCATCTTCCTTAGTCCATGATCCTGATCGTTCTTTGGAGACAACATGACTCAAGGATGTTAACACACCTCTGTTCCCAAACTGTCACATTAACACGAAACTTAACATCCGGGCACCAATATTCCACAAGCATTAGAGTCACCCATATGCCATCAGACCGATTACAAAGTTGTACTCATACCAGGTTTAACCAATTTAAAATGATGCATCGTTTAACACGACGTCAATTTTTACCCGAATTAACACCAGAGCTGGAGTTACCCACTCCTTCATTGGTCACCGACTATCTATTCATGACTACTATCTCACGTTACGTACGTGTTCCCGAAGAATCAATATTCTCAACTATAGCATTATGCATCACAAGCCTTACTACTACTAGATCCTCCCGACTTCATCGAATCACCATCCAATTAACTGATGTACTCCAATGTATACCGAGGATTACTTCCCCAACCCAGATATATGTTTTCCCAAACTCGAATATTATTTCTATGAGTTACACACATTACTCCCAAAAATTGTCCATGCCCTTACGGCCAACTAACCACCACAACTTAAAACCATATTACTACTTGCACTACGTCACTCTATACCATCGAAATGAAACCAACACTACCACCTGAACTTCATGAACCACTAGGATTGAGCACTCCACATGAGTTAAAAATTTCATACAAACTGAATCACATCCATACACATACCCATTCATTTTTTAAGTCTACCATGTCTCAGATTAAATAATTTGTAATCTTATGTACTTGCATTGCCCCACTCATCCTTACTATCATATACATTTGCATCTTCCCTTCAAATGGCCAAACCACTCTTCGCACATTAAGAATTCTGAGAAATCTAAAACTCGAAACTGAACACAATTCCAGATTCACAAGAGCCTATCAGAAAGGCATCACATGGATGTCCCAGCCACAAGGTTCCAACAAATTTCCCACTTCTCCAAGAGTTAGAGGTACGACCATACCCACATAACCTAGAACAAACTGCGTATAACAGTTAGCGATTCTCTATACTAACTCCCTCGTCATCAAAATAAGCACTCCTGACTTACCAACTTGATCTCAAAGGGAACACAACTCTGCACACTTACATTCACACAGTAGAGCGAACGAATTCCATTCAGAAAATTCACAAGAAACTCAGTCCCCCAATAACTCAAAACAACTTGACCAAGAATCAATCAATGACCCAACAATTACACACAACCATGGTGGAACGGTCTGTACACCACAACTGTTTGCTAGGCAATCGTATCTTCTTCCCAAGAACCTAAGAAAGACATGGCCAACCAGAAATCTTGACCCAACCTCAACGTACTCCCAAAATCCACCAACACTTGGTCTTCACAAAATCCTATAAATCTCACCTTGAGGTCGCACAGCCCATAGCCACACAACTACCGTTAACCCCGATCTTGATACCCAGGTCATCCATTGCACTTAAGCTCTTAACTCTCAGACCTCATTCGCACACACAGGAACATCGTCAATCCTCATACCTCGTACCATATATCCCATAGAACTACAAACTCATCAGCCATCATACACTAAGACACAACGCCACTATTCTCATCGCGCTAAAACCTCACTTCACAAGGTCACCCTTCACTAACCTAACTTTCACTAGGCAAATCACAGCCTTGAACCCACTGTCCTAGCAACTTTCATAAAAAGTGCATGGTACCAAACAAAGAAAACCAAATCTTGAGACCTTTTATTCAAAGTTATTAGTAATCGCCACGACCGTGTAAGCGCCTCCTGCACTTTCGCTTCTCAGGCACGCACCTATCACAGACATCTTAACCCACGGTTTCCCGCCTATCGCTTCAGGTCACCCAAACCACACTGTATACTGTTAAACTTTATTACTTCACACTCTCGTTCCCATGGGCAAACAACTTACCCACCTCTAAAATTAAGGTCGAACACAAACAGCCTCCAGATATGTCACACTCAGGACATATTATTCCACCACTAGGCCAACTGCACTATCGAACCCTTTTACAGTCCTTTCAAACACATGCACTCAGCACGGTTCCCAAACATGATCTCTTAATCAGCCAAACCACGAATCTGCATTCTCGTAGGAACCCCATAGAATTATTACTCAAGGATCTCACCATATAAACAATTAAACTACTGAACTTCCGTAGAGTCCTCACCCAACTTGAACTAAAGCTACCAGCATTTTATATAAACTAAACTACATCTCCAGAAATGTCACCCAAACGCTCGAATTCACACAGGCTTTTTAAGAAACCATGAGCAAATGAATTCGCACTCTTATGATCCCAACGTTTTACTTCTACCAAGAATGAACCATCACATCGGCCAACCAATTATGAAACATCTCTCTTCTTAGGGAAACCACAAGCTAACGTTAGGTTCGTACTCAACATTACTACCTTTTAGGGTGACCAATATTCACTTGGCTCAAGAAGAGATTAACCACAAGCCTTTGTAAAGATATCCGTCATCATCGTGCAAACGTCATCAACCATCATTCACAATGTGTACATCATTCGTTGCACTAGGTCTTCACACATAGACCTCTACTCAAGCACATTAACTATCATTCACTTCTTCACATCCCAATGATATATCGCACGTGTCCACCAGACCCTCACTGGTTAACCACCAAAGACAACACCACACATACTCGCATCACAGTATGACATCTCTTCATAGGGTCGCGTCATATCACTTAATTCTCAACAGGGAGGTAACAACCAAACGGGTAGGTAAAACCAAGCCACAATCTCAAACTCGTGACTCCAGTACACCCACCAAAACATAAAATATTCAGCCAAGAACTCTCGTCTCTTATGTCACCATACAAGTACCACCAAAACACCACTATCAAAACATGAAAGCAACTACAAGCAATTTGAACAAAACAAACCTCGCTCACCAACTCTAAACCAAGTGACACCATCCTATCCCTTGCCCCTAAGGGTAAGATAACATCACCATCTCCAGATCTTAGGCCATGTCACATATTACTAGCATCATCCCCTTATGGGAGCTCCTCATACCAACACGTCATCCCAAGACGACTGAGTCAGCCACACCAACAACGTCTATACCATGCTCTACAAACTTCACACACTCACATTCTTACTAAACACTATGTATTCCACATAATCTCTTACTCTTGAGAACAACGACCCAAGTCACAAAACTCTTCTCCGTGAAACTTCCCAAACGACCTCGAATCTTCATTCACTACATCACGACTACCATCAATATACATCTCTTCTTACATACACACGCACACATCACTAGACAAACAACCTATCGATAGCATCTTCAATTCACATACTCTTTCTACATACGCCTTTAACTTTTATTAAGAAACACATCTCAGCACCACCTCATAAGGAAAACATAAGGGTAAGTAATCTGACCTTTAAAATCACAAAATACCACGGTGGTTATTAGCAACACCCCTCAGGGTAAGGAACACTCTCAACCACGTGCCTAATCTCAGACTTTCTGACACAGTTTAGACCAGAGATTATTACGCTCCCATCCATTATGTTTTCGTCTACTATGCTCCAGTTCATACCCAATCTCGGGGTACACGGCTCATGACATAGTACGGCTCATGACATACATAATCCTTAACGAGCCTAAAACCACACCTCATATCCATCCATAACCAACAACCCCCAAGGGGTTTCAAACAATCTACCATACTTGTTCATCAAACCACTAGTAGTTCAACACATAACGAACAACTAACTATGGTCACCCTCGACTCACATGGATACAACATACTCTGAATAGTCATTGCTAATCTCTTGAGCTTACACCCATCAGAATTACCAACCACCGGGTCGCACTTTCACAACCTACACCACTATCCAAACCACGAATCACCTTAGCCCTACGGGCATAACCTTTACAACAAGAGCATCATAACACCTCACTAGATTAAACTCAACTTAACCTCTTAGTGTCAAGCTATACATTACCCAACACTTAGTCACATCACATCAACACATATTCACATGCCGAGGGAAAGCCCCAGAGCAACGCGACAATCTAGGTAACTAATTCAGATTTCTCATAAAACGAAAGTCAGCCAAACGCTTTTCTATTTTGAACCCCAAAATAGTTGATCGAATGCAAAATAGCATGCCACATCACCCTAAGACTTAACCCTCCATGCTCACATAAACACATAACACGCGGAACACAATTCAATCGCAAACCCATACAAGCACACAATTCATGCCGTGTTGTGGTGCCTAACCTCGTCAAGCAGGTCACATGCTATGGTCATGGTTACTCCTCATGGCTTCTAGGTATTCGAACCTAGAGCTCTGATACTATTCTGTCACGCCCTGAATCTTGGAAACCCGTGGACTAACCCCAAATCGACCCATCCAAAGGTCATCCATTAACACTTCTCTGCTCCTAGAATCTCTCAACAAAATAGTATAGACCATAACTTCTCTGCTCCTAGAATCTCTCAACAAAATAGTATTGTTGAGAAGAAGACTAGGGCTTTGAAAGAAATGGCTAGAACCATGTCACGCCCCGAATCTTGGGAACCCGTGGACTAACCCCAAATCGACCCATCCAAAGGTCATCCATTAACACTTCCATTATACTTTAGATTTGAATTCAAGACTCATTTAGAAATAAATGTTTTCTTGAGCAACTATATTTTTATTTGTACAACGCATAACAAATTCAATATAATGCTTTAAGTCCCACAAGATCTTTTACAAAATAAATGTCATTTCATCCATCCGACTCATCAAATAAAAAAGAGAACAAGATCAAATACATCAAATTCTTTAACTTTATGTGTACACATGGCATAAAGAAAAGAGATACTAGGCCCATCTTCAAGCCCATTTTCAAAATGCCTCCATCATCTCGGTATCATCAATTCTCCTCGGAGCCGAAAATATTATTTAGAAGTCGTACGTGAGCCAAAACTCGTACGATAAAGATTAACTCATAGGTGATGCATGATTTTTGAAGTGTGATGGGTGCAACCGAAGTAAAATGAAAATCTTCACAAAGTTATTATTCCTTCACACACACACACCCACGCACCCCAGTTTGTTCCTATTTATCCGTTCATCATTCCATTATCCAATTTTCACAAAAAAAATTGTGTCACATTTTATAATCTAGTTTATCACAAAATCGTATCATAATTAATGAACTGGTATCGGGCGCAGCTTATAGAAATCTCTCCATATTCCCCCAATAGGCTACGCGAAGCCATTAGGTAATAGACAGCTCTATAACTCACCACGATACAACACCACGTTTTGGGGGCTAACCCGTGGGCACGTGGTCCCCATCTTGCGCAAGTTTTTGGTCTTTCACCGCAGACCCGCCAGCCCAACTTAATCCACATCAATCCATACGGTTCATTATTTGTTTATTTTCACACAAAAATCCGAGAGTCCAACCCACAATTGGTTCCTCTCCCCAACATTTTTACACATTGTCATTTCAATTTCAAATCAAGTCTTATTTTGACATTTCATTCTTTCTTTCAATTCAAATTCCATCATAAATTTCAACACATAGTTTCTCATAGTCACCTTCCAATTATCAACTTCATTAAATGCCAATGCATAATTAACTCACACATGATCATGTCATTTGAAACAAACGGAATGCACCCATCATAAATATATACATGTATATACAATTTAAAATCCATATTTTCTCTCTAAAATATAAACTCTTAAATGATAACCATGTCACTACATAGTCCACAATTTTTCACACCCATACTACCTCTCAAAACCTTAGTCACATATCAAAATTCATTTTTATCGCAAACACCGCCAGTTGGTATGATTCTAGCATCCTAACCCAAGTGTAGTGAGGTAGGTAAAACCATAACCCAAGGGATAAGAAATTAGATAAAAATGTTTAATATTAAAGAAAATATCCTTTTTAAAAGCATTTGGCCAAAACGGGTGAAAATGGTTAAGAAAATTTGACATACTCTTACTATTTTAATCATAAATTTTTCTACAAAGTGAATTTTTTTGTGAGAGTAGTTTTGCTGGAAATGAGACTTCTGGGGCTTCGATTTGAGTATAAGAACGACCCAATTCGGAGTCTGGATGAGGGAGATATGATCGAACAAAGTTAACCCTACGCAGTCGGTCCGCTCGAGCGGACGTCGAGCGCTCGAGCGCCCAACTCTCTGCCAGTTGAGCACTCGAGCGGACAGGGCTCTGTTCGAGCGCGCTGTCGCCCGACAAAAACCTAATTTTTCCCCTACTTTGATTTCAAAACCCCAAAACACATTCTCTTCACAATTATACTTCAAATTTATCTTTTTCAACTCAAAACATTGGATTTAATGTTTTGCAAACCCTCTTTTGTATCACAATTCTTCAATCAATCAAGGTAAATCACTTCTCAAATCACCCAATTTCATAAAACCCAACTATACTCACACACATCTATCAAATATTCAAATCTCATATGAAATCAACTTGATTTTTATGTATGTAAGTAATATATCAACCCAAATCAATGAAAACGTATGAGAGAATTTAGATCCTACCTTAGATTTGCTCAAAAGCTTGATATTCTTCAAATTTCTCTCTCCTAGGGTTTGGGTGTTGAGAGAATTTACATCCTGCCTTAGATTTGCTCAAAAGCATAATATTCCTCAAATTTCTCCCTTCTAGGGTTTGGGTGTTGAGAGATCTTGGTTCCTTAGGCTTTATCTTGAATTTCCTTGCTCCAAATCTTGCTTTCCATCCTTGGTTACTCCCAATCTAGTCCCAAAGCCTCACTTTGAGTGATAAAGGGTTAGGGGTTTTTTTTAGTGTTTTTCTCTCACTCTCTCTCTCCCTCTCGAAGAAGAAGCAGAATAAGAAGAAGAAGAAGAAGAGGAGGAAGAGAGAAGAAGGGATGAGGAGATGAGATGATATGAGAGTGGTTTCTCCCTCTCTCTCACGTGGCATATACACACATATATATAAACCCCAACATTCGAGAATACTCTAAACATCTCTTGATAGTACGCTCGAGCGGACCTCCACCGCTTGAACGGTGACCCCTGAAGCAGAATTCTGCGAATTTTTATGAAACTCATCTCAAACTCCCAACTTTGCTCATATTTTGGTATTTCAAATTATCTGTTAATTATCCATTAACACCGCCATAACAATATCATTCATCACCAGGTATCTTAATTTCACTTTCAAATATCATTAAGTCAACCGTTAACAAGCAAAATTTTATGGCACCCACCCTCAATTTTAATTTCTTCCCTTCTCTTACCAAAAATATAAATGATTAAAATAAACAGGTACCGGGTCCTTACAACCATGCTCTGTGAAAATAATCTACCAAGATACTTTTGAGCCGAGACTATCAACACAACTTGTTATATCATAAATAGAGCCATAATTCGAGTTTCTCTTAAAAAAAACCCCATATGAGCTATGAAATAGAAAAAAAAAACCTAACATCTGTTATTTTCGTGCCTTTATGTGCAAATCTGGGTGCAAATTTTTTGTTTTGAATAACAACAAATAATTTTTGGGTAAGTTCGAGGCAAATTTTGATAAAGATATTTTCTTAAGATATTTTATATCTAGTAAAGAATATAGAGTTTTCAACAAAAGAACCTTAGTTATTAAAGAATCTATTCATATTCTATTTGATGAAGCTAACCTCAATTCTTTCAAGGAATTCTATGAAATAACTAGGTTGATATAGAAAATGGTGTTGAAGACATCTTTATCAAAAACAAAGAAGAGCCAAATCATAAAAAAGCTACAAATGCATAGTAAAATGAAGTTCAATAGGCTGCTAGTACTTCAGATCAAGCAAATCAATTTTTGCCTAAGGAATGGAGGTATGGTCTTGGTCATCCAAAGGATTTTATCATTGGTGACCCATCTCAAGGTATCGAGACTAGATCCTCTCTACTTAATATTTGTGATAATTTAGCATTCTTTTTCTAGATGAACAAAAATATTTTGAGGAAGCTAAAAATAATGAATTTTAGATCTTGGTTATGCAAGAATCAATTTAAGAGAAACAAAATTTGGACTTTAGTCCCAAGACCTAAGAAACACTCCATCATTGGTACAAAATAGATTTTTAGAAATAAAATAGATGAGAATAGAGTAATTCTTAGGAATAAAAGTCGATTGGTAGTCCAATGCTACAATTAAGGAGAAGGTATTGATTTTAATAAAAAATTTGCTCATGTGGTTAGGCTTGAAGCTATTAGAATGTTGCTTACTTTTGTATTCTTTAAAATTTTCAAACTTTATCAAATGAATGTCAAAAGTGCCTTTCTAAATGGTTTTATTTCGAAAGAAATTTTGTGAAATAATCTCCTAGTTTTGAAAATTTTGTTTTTTCAAATCATGTTTAGAAACTTACCAATCCTCTTTATGATTTGAAACAAACACTAAGAGTTTGATATGAAAGACTTAGCAAATTCTTGATTAAAAATGAGCTTTCAAGAGGAGAAATTGATAAAACTCTTTTTATCAAGTCTCAAGAAAAAGATATGCTTGCTGTCCAAATTTATGTAGATGATATTATTTTTAGCTCAACTAATTAATCTCTTTGCAAGGACTTAGTTAAGTGCAAGCTGGGAGAGTTTGAAATGAGCATGACAGTTAAGCTAAAACTACTTTCTTGGACTTTAAATCAAACAATCACAAAAAAAAATCTTCATTAATCAATCCAAGTATACAAGAGATTTGTTGAAAATGTTTGATATGCAAAGTGCAAAACCAAATCTGAACTCCAATGTGCCCTTCAACAAAGCTTGACAGGGATGAAAATGGTAAAGTAGTAGAAGAAATGAGATATAGAGGTATGATTGGATCTCTACTTTATTTAACTGCAAGTAGACTTGACATCATGTTTAGTGTATGCATATGTGCAAGATATCAAGCTAATCTTAAAGAATACATGTGACTGCTATTAAGCGTATCTTTAGATACCTCTTAGGTAGACAAAAGTTAGAATATTCTATCCTAGAGGAATAGCCTTTGAGTTGTTTAGCTATTTTGATGTAAACTTTGTCGGTTCTAAAATTGATAGGAAGAGTACAGGTAGAATATGTCAATTCCTATGACACTCTTTAATATCATAGTTTAGCAAGAAACAGAACTCAGTAGTCTTATCTACAGTTGAGGCTGTGACATTGCAGTTGGTAGCTGTTGCGCACAAGTAATTTAGATGAAACAACAACTAGAAGACTATCGTGCAAATTTAGATCATATTCCTATTAAATGTGATAACATTAGTGCCATTAACATATACAAGAATCCTATACAACACTCTAGAATAAAGCATATTGGAATTAGATATCATTTTATTAGAGATTATGTTCAAAAAAATAACATAGAACTTGAATTTGTAGGCACAGACCACCAACTTGCTATATTTTCACCAAACCTTTAAATGAAGAAAAATTATGTTATATCATAAAAGAACTTGGTATGCTATGTGATCCAAATTGATGCTTAAATGTTATTCTAACAATACATGTTTAGTGTATATCAAATGCTTTTCATGCTTTATTTTTGTGTGTAAAAAGTGTTGACTCAATGATAAAAAAGGTCGACACATGTGTGAAATGGTTGACTCAAAACTATATTGTATCGACACATTTTGTTAAAAGTGTCAACCCCAGCTATGTAGTGTTGACTCGTTTCAATATCGTGCTCTCAGTAATATTTTGATCAACTCATTTTGTGAAGAGCGTCGACTCAAAGAGCAGAAAGTATCGACACCCTAGTAAAAAGTGTTGACATAATTTCTATTTTTGAACACCCCAGTGTCTCGTCAAAAGTGTTAACTCAAATGAGATTAGTGTCGACACATTTCATAAAGTTTATATATAGGTGGTTTTTTCCCTTTTTTTTTACTCGTGCTCAAAAATCGTTCATTTCAAAACGTCTCTTCGTCTCCTCCCTCCTCTATCCCTCTACTCAACCCCAGTGTTAACTCCTCAACTTCCCCATTCTCTCTCTTCGTCTCTCCTCCTCCATATCTCGCTAACGATGACACCGAGGACAATGGGCAAGGGCAGTAAATGCCCTGCTGAAAGACCATCGAGCCATAGGGCAACGGAGCAGAAGAAATCAAAGACGAGTAAGGAAGGACAGTCAACTGTCACTGGAATTGACCCATCCCTCAAATTTCAGTACTCCAAGCACAAGAATTTGTACTTCACGTACTTCATAAACCATAAGATAATCCCTGGATAATTTGTTAATTTTGAGTTCATTGATTCTATTGAAATGAAGTTCTTTGAGTGGTTCACCGATCTCGGTTAGATAGATTTACTTCAAATTCGAGACCACCATTACCCTACTACTGTTAAACTCTTTTACGCACTACTACTGTCTTTGCCTTTCACCCACTGCTTGGGTGAAAGGCAAAGACATTGTTTTGAAGGTTTCTCTTTTCACGAAGCGGTAAAACAGATTTTTGTTGTTGATGAAGTAGACCCAACCAAGCCCCTTGAGGCTAACTCCTCAAAAGCTTAGATGCAAATTTTGCATCATTTTGTCAACCACATTTTCTTTTTCCAGTCTACAAAATTTGGAGATGTTTCGTTTATGCAAGTTTTTATCATATGGTGTATTATAGAGGGCTGAAAACTTGATCTTGGCCATCTTTTTATCTCTGACATGATCAAGTTCCACTCCAAGAACAATTTCTCTCTTCCCCATGCTTATGTACCTAACCAAGGTCTTCTAACACTTTGGTGTTCATCTTTTTTCTGAAAAGGATATTTTCTTTTTAAAGCATAACTTGTATGGAAAATCAACTCTGAAACATATGCAAATTTCATTGGTTGATGGTGTGTGGACCACTCATCGTAGTAATCTTGTCTCCCCCTCTCCTGCCCAACCATTATCTAGTAGGACACCTCTTCTCCCCACCTCTAGTCGTACCTTTTCCCCCATTCCCTTTGATTCCTCTTTCCCTGCTCCTCCTCCTTCGAGAACTCATATTCCTGGTCCTTCTTCATCTTCTATTCGTCCTCTCCCCCTATTGCTTCCTCCTCTGCTCCTTCTATTGATCTTTCTTCCCCAAACTTTGTTGAGCTTGTCACCCTTGTTAAGGGTTTGACCTCCTCTCTGTCATCCCTTCGCGAGAAGGTTGATGCGAATCTTTATAACATAGGTTGTAAAATATTCTCCATCTCTAACTCTGTAATCAAACTTGAGAAAACTAACCGTATTCTGCAAATAGATGTAGAGCAAGCCTGTGATGCTGGAAAATCACTTAACAAGAAGGTGAAGCACAGCGTTGAATCCATTGTCATTGCCAATCTTACCGTTCTAGAGCAAGTCAGAAAGTAGTATGATGAGGAAAGTGGAAAAACATATCTCATGGATCAAAGAGGCATAGGCCAAGCAATTCAAGTCTAAGGAAACCATATAAGAAAAAGCTGCTCGATTGCAAGGTCATGCTAATTTAGATTTGGCAGTCACCTTTTCTTCCATGGAAGTTAAGGAGAAGAAAAAAGAAAGAGCTCACTCCTCTAAAGAGAAGGCCTATAAGAGAAAGAAGAAGTAAGAAGTAAGAAGTGAAGAAAGCTTTTAAGAAGCAGATGAATGACTTTTGATGGCATTTTTTTTATAATTCCAAAAGGGGAGAAGGGAGAAAACAAAGAAAAAGATTGAAGTTTTTCTATTTTTTTGTGTTTTGTTGTTTTGAAGGAGAAAATGTAACTGTAAACATTTCTTCTTATATTTTATCATTTTGTGATGGTTGGATGAAAACTTTAAGTTTTTTTTTTATTGATGGTTGTTTTTTAAAAACACTTAATATGTTATATGTATCAAATGTTATCTTTGTGAATGACATATCTCAATTTCATGTCAACTGTCATCATATCCACTGTTATATCATTGTAAGTGCTATTCAAGTTTACATTAATGCTTATATGATTGCTTTGTACGTATAAAATATATTTGATGGTTGGGACTTGACAATTATTACACATGTATGCTAATTTAACTTGCCATGCTAAACATGTCGGATGTTTAAGCACTTTTGATTGATGCACATTTTTTTAATGAATTCAGAATGTTTCTTTTGAATCTTAGATATTATATTGTTGTGAAATGACATATTACTATGATTGCTAAATTTGTTTATGGCATAGAGTTAAGGAAAAAATTCTTATTTAAAATCTTTTAAATATTTTTTAAAAAATATTATAATCATCAAAAAGTAAGAGATTGCTAGCTCAATGGCTTTTTAATTAGATTTTGATAATTTTTATAATTTATTTTTTAAATTAAATTGATTTAAAAATATTATATTTAGTTGTTTTCAAAAAGATAAATGATGACACTTCATGACAAATGAATCAACACCTTATGCCATTTATCCTGACACTTTACATCAAATGGGTTGACACTGAATATTGTTGTGAAGAACATTTTGTGTTGACACCAATTGATAATTGGGTCGACACCTTAAGGCAAAGTACGCTTGAAATTTTTAAGTGTGTCAACACAATTGTAATTTAGGATCGATACGTTAACTAATTTACTTAAGATGTTTTAATAACTCAGGATGAGTCGACACCAAAAGATTTTGGGTCGACACCTTCAATATTGGACCGGGATTCATTTTGGGTTGACACCAAAGTATTTTAAGTCGACACTAAATGATTCTTCGGGTTCCAAATTTTGAGTTTTGTGGGTCGATACTGAATTCACATGAGTCGATACCAAAACACCCTCCACAAAACAAAATGAGTCAACACTAAAGAGAAATGGGTCGACACCAGAGCTACAAGTCATTTCCCGAATCCAAGTCAAACGGGTCGACACCAAAAGTTTTGATTTGGCACAAATGTTCCCTTCGAAAACAAAGAAGTTTTGGATCGATAAAAAACGAAAATGAGTCGACACCAAAACAACCGAGACTGTCTGAAAGTTTCTGAGTTGACATCAAACAAGGATGAGTTGACTCTAAAAGTCCCGAGGTTGACTGTACCTTTCTGGGTCGACACCAAACATTTTTTTGAGTCGGCACCAATGACTCACATGAAAATCTAAAGAAATGCATTGGGTCAGCACTAAATGATTCATGAGTCGACACCACTGTGCGAGTGAGGTAAAAGGAAAAATTAGATCGACACCAACGAAGAACTAAGTCGACACAACCATTTGAAGAACCAAATCCTAGATATTTTGTGTCGACACAAAATGACTTTGAGTCGACACCTGCGACAGATTTCAAATCTCACGCTGGTTCCAACGGTTGAATTTTTTAGCATTAATTACCACTACCAACCCATCAACGATCATTTTACTTCAGATGGCTATATAAGAAGTTAATTTTCAAAGTTTCAAATATCTGGACACTGTTCTATTTCTTGAATAAAAACCTCAAAATCTTTAAAAAGCATTTATTGCTCATTTACTTCTCTAGCCTATTCTCACTTTTTCTGGTGTATTTATTTTCAATTATTTATAAAGAAAGTGAGTTAGTGAATCTTTTATCCTCTCATTTATTATAATAGAGGGATAGTCACCCTTGATCCTTTAAGAGAGTGAGTGATCCTCTTTAAAGAAGAGCTCAAGAGATATTAAAAAAAATAAGGGATTATTTTGTAAAATCTTCTTGAGGCTATAAAAAACTTTTAAATGTGCCTGTAAAGCATTCGATCCTAGTGGACGTTCTCAAAGGGAGTTTTGAGGAGTGGACGTAGGTTTAAAAGAAGCTAAACCACTATAAATCTTGGTGTCTGGTTTATTTTTTCTCTCCCTAACCTCTTTAATTTTCTCATTACTTTATTGCCTGCCATATTTGCTTGTGAAATTAAAGAGTTTTATAAAAGATTTTTAAAATTGTTTTTATTATTTTAAAAGCTAATTCACCTCCTTTTGGGTTACCTAAACGAACAATTGGTATCAGAGCTTAGGCTTTTGTTTTTAACTTAACCGTCTAAAAGTTTCTATGGCAACCACTAGTATTGATCCTATTTAGTCAGAAGGTAAGTCCACCAACAAACCCCCATTGTTTAATAGAATAAATTACTATTATTGGAAGGCTATAATGAGAATCTATATTCAAATTGTAGACAATGTCCCTTGGAGGGTTATTATATATAGACCCAAAAGACCTACCAAGACTGTTGAAGGGACAATTGTCCCTAAACCTAAGAGTGAATGAACTGAGACTTATATAAGAGATATACAAAAAAATGCTAAGGCTATGAACCTTTTATATTTTTCTCTTGACCCAAATGAGTTCAATAGAATCTCCACCTATGAGATTGTCAACAAGATTTGGGATAAACTTGAGGTTACTCATGAGGAAACCAACCAAGTCAAGGAATCAAAAATAAGTATGCTTGTTCATAATTACGAATTGTTTAAAATAAAGTATAATGAAACTATCTCTGAAATATTTACTAGATTCACTAATATTATTAATAGACTAAAATCTCTTGGCAAGGTATACTCTAATGCAGAGATGGTGAGAAAGATCCTAAGACGCATGCTTAAGAGTTGAAAAGTTAAAGTCACTACCAATCAAGAAGCAAAGAATCTCACTACTCTTATCTTGGAGGAGCTTCTTGGTTCGCTCATGACTCATGAGATGAATATCAAGATGGATGATGAAGATGATAGCAAAAAGAAGAAAGGAATAGCTTTCAAATCTTTCATTCTTGATGATGAATTTGATGAAGACTCCACAAGTGATGAAAATAAGGATCTAGCCCTCATGACAAGAAAGTTCAAATGGTTTCTTAGAAGTAAGAAACAAGGAGAAATGAGATTCTTCAAAAAAGATGGGCACAAAGGAGAGCCCAACAAATTTAAGGGTGATTCAAGCAGATTCAAGAATGATCGCAAGAAAGATGAGATCATTTGTTTTGAATGCAAAAAGCCTAGACATATGAAGGCGAGTGTCCTCAACTCAAAAATTACTTCAATAAGGGATTCAAGAAGGCAATACTGGCTGCATGGGGTGAGAGTGAAGATTGCAGCTTCGAGAATGAAATGGAGAAAATTAAAGTTTCTAATCTTTGCCTCATGACCAAAGAAAATAATGAGGTGTGTCTCAAGTTCTCATTCAAGAAAGGAATATGGTATCTTAATAGTGCCTACTCAAAACATATGACATGTGACAAATCAATGTTTACAACCCTCAAGCCTAAAGATAGCGAATTTGTGAAATTTGGTGAAAATAGCAACGGAAAAATAATAAGAATTGGTTGTATTGGTAAATGTAACACCCTAACCCTTCATATGGCAACGATATTATCCACTTTTGGTAAAAGTCCTCACATTTTTGTTCTTTCCAGGGGGCCACCTATCCTTGCATTGCTCCCGTCCAAGCATGCTTAACTGCGAAATTCTGCTAGGATCTCCACCACCTGGGAAAATGCCTCGTTGTTGTATAAGGGTCCAAGATTTTTCCTTTATAACCTAAGAACTCCCTCTTCCTTTTCAATATGGGATACCAGGGTTTCACAATCCATCCCCCTTAGGGCTGCACGTTCCTGCGCAGTAGTCCGCCAGCTTTGGTAACCTGCCAGTCCTTATCAATCCACCCACTCTGTAGCCTGCCCACGTGTCAAGCGAGACGACAGGAGCCCACACTCGAAATTGAGGAGAGTCAGCTCTAATACCATCTGTAACACTCCAACCTTTCACATGGTAACGATATTATCCGCTTTATGTAAAAGCCCTCATAGTTTTGTTCTTCTCCAGAGGTCACCCATCCTTACATTATTCCAGCGTGAGCACGCTTAACTACGGAGTTCTGCTAAAGTCTCTACCACCTGAAAAAAGACCTCGTTGCTATGTAAGGGTCCAAGATTTTTCCTTTATAGCCTATGAACTCCCTCTCCCTTTTCAATGTGGGACCATACCTTTTTTCAGGTGATAGAGATTCTAGCAGAACTCCGTAGTTAAGCGTGCTTAGTCGGGAGCAATACAAAGACGGGTGACCCCATGGAAAAAATAAAACCCTGAGGGTTTTTGCCTAAAGCGGACAATATCGTTGCTATGTAAAGGGTCAGATTGTTATAGCAAAATTTATTTACTTCCTATTGAAAATATTTTGCTTGTTGATGGTTTGAAACATAACATTTTTAGCATAACCCAATTTTGCGACAAAGACCATAAGACTGTCTCTGATTATGCTAAGTGTGTTATAGAAAATTCAATTAACAACAAAGTTATTTTTGAGGGTCATAGGTAAGAAAATATTTACACTTTCAATCTAAATGACCTTTTCAAATATGACACAAGTGCCTAGCTGTCTTGAGTGATAATAGTTGGTTGTGGCATAGAAGAAGACTTGAACATGCTCACATTAACTTGATTTCAAAATTTTTAAAAAAAGAATTGGTGATTAGTTTTTCACAAATCAAATTTGGAAAAGACAAAATTTGTGATGCATGTCAACAAAGCAAACAATTTAGAAGTTCTTTTCAATCCGAAATGGTGATTTTAACTTATAGGCCCTTACAACTATTGCACATGGACTTATTTGGCCCAACAAGGACTCTTAGCCTTTGAGGCAAGAGATATGCTTTTGTTGTTGATGATGATTTTTCTAGATACACTTGGTGCTATTCTTAGCTCATAAGGATGAAAGCTTTGCCTCTTTTGCAAAACTGTCTCGGAGAATTCAAAATGAAAAAAATTTTTAAATCACAAGTATCAAAAGTGATCGTGGTAGAGAATTTGAAAATAAAAATTTTTAAAAATTTTGTGATGAAAGTGGTATAGACCATAACTTCTTTACTCCTAGAACCCCTCAACAAAATGGTATTGTTAAGAAGAAGAATAAGACTTTGGAAGAAATGACAAAAAGCATGCTCTGTGAAAATAATCTACCAAAATACTTTTGGGCCGAAACTGTCAACACAACTTATTATATCGTGAATAGAGCCATGATTCGATCTTCTCTTAAGAAACCCCCATATAAGCTATGGAATGAAAAAAAACCTAACATCAGTTATTTTTGTGCATTTTGGTGCAAATATTTTGTTTTGAATAATAACAAAGAGTTTTTGGATAAGTTCGATGTAAAATCTAATAAATGTATTTTCTTAGGATAATTTGTATTTAGTAAAGCATATAGAGTTTTCAACAAAAGAACCATAATTGTTAAAGAATCTATTCATATTATATTTGATGAAGCTAACATCAGTTCTTTCAAAGAATTTTGTAAAGATAACTTAGTTGATATAAAAAATTGTGTTGAAGACTTCATCAAAGACCAAGAAGAGCTAAACCATGAGGAAGCTACAAAGGCATAGCAAAATGAAATCCAACATACTACTAGTACTTCAAATCAGGGAATTCCAAATTTGCCTAACGAATGGAGGTATGCTCATGGTCATCCAAAGGATTTGATCATTAGTGACCCTTCTCAAGGTATCAAAACTACATTCTCTCTATATAATGTTTGTGGTAATTTAGCATTCCTATTCCAGACTAAACCAAAATATTTTGAAAAGCTTAAAACCATGAATTTTGGATCTTGACTCTGCAAGAAAAGCTAAATCAATTTGAGAGAAGCAAAGTTTGGACTTTAGTCTCAAAACCTAAGAAACACTCCATCATTGATTCAAAATGGATTTTTAAAAATAAAATAGATGAGAATAGAGTAGTTCTTAGGAATAAAACTCGATTGGTAGCTCAATGTTACAATCAAGAAGAATGTATCGATTTTGATAAAATTTTTGCTCCTGTGGCTATGCTTGAACCCATTAGGATGTTGCTTGCTTTTGCATGCTTTAAAAACTTCAAACATTATCAAATGAATGTCAAAAGTGTCATTCTAAATGGTTTTATTTTGAAAGAAGTATTTGTGAAACAACCTCCTGACTTTGAAAATTCTATTTTTCCAAATCACGTTTACAAACTAACCAAGGCTCTTCATGGTTTGAAACAAGCACCAAGAGCTTGGTATGAAAGGCTTCGCAAATTCTTGATGAAAAATAAATTTTCAAGAGAAAAAATGGATATAACACTTTTTATCAAGTCTCAAGGAAAAGATATACTTATTGTCCAAATTTATGTAGATGATATTATTTTTTGCTCAACTAATGAATCTCTTTACAAGGACTTTGCTAAGTGCATACAGAGAGAGTTTGAAATGAGCATGATGGGTGAGCTAAAACTACTTTCTTAGACTTTAAATCAAACAATCACAAAAAAGAATTTTCATTAATTAATCCAAGTATACAAGAGATTTGTTGAAGATGTTTGATATGCAAAGTGCAAAACCAATGGGAACTTTAATATGTTCTTCAACAAAGCTTGACAAGGATAAAAATAGTAAAGCAGTAGAAGAAAAGAAATATAGAGGTATGATTGGATCTCTACTTTATTTAACTACAAGTAGACCTGGCATCATGTTTAGTGTATACATGTGTGCTAGATATCAAGCTAATCCTAAATAATCACATGTGACTATTGTTAAGTGCATCTTTAGATACTTTGTAGGTAAACAAAACCTAGAATTATTCTATCCTAGAGAAATGGCCTTTGAGTTGTTTAGCTATTCTGATGTAAACTTTGTCGGTTGTAAAATTAATAGGAAGAGTACAAGCAGAATATGTCAATTCGTAACACACGCTTTAATATCATGGTTTAGTAAGAAACAGAACTCAGTAACCTTATCTACAGCTAAGGCTGAGTACATTGCAATTGGTAGCTGTTGTGCGCAAGTTCTTTGGATGAAACAATAACTATAAGACTATCGTGTAAGTTTAGATCATATTCCCATTTAATGTGATAACACTAGTGCCATTAATATATCCAAAAATCCAATACAACACTCTTAAACAAAGGCATATTCAAATTAAACATCATTTTATTAGACATCATGTTCAAAAGGGTAACACAAAACTTAAACTTGTAGGCACAGACCACCAACTTACTGATATTTTTATCAAACTTTTAAATGAAAAAATATTATATTATATCATAAGAGAACTTGGTATACTATGTGCTCCAAATTGATACTTAAATGTCATTCTAACAATACATGTTTAGTGTATATCAAATTCTTTTCATGTTTTATTTTTGTGTGTGAAAAGTGTCGACTCAATAATAAAAAAGGTCGACACATGTGTAAAAGGGTTGACTCAAAGCTATATAATATCGACACATTTTGTTAAAAGTGCTAGCCCCAGCTATATAGTATTGACTCGTTTTGATATCTTGCTCTCGGTAATATTTGGATCGACTCATTTTGTGAAGAATGTCGACTCAATGAGCCAAAAGTGTCGACACCCTGATAAAAAGTGTCGACACAATATTTGTTTTTGAACACCCCTATATCCCGTAAAAAGTGTCAACTCAAATGAGATTTGTGTCAACACATTTCATAGAGTTTATACAAAGGTAGTTTTTCCCCCGTTTTTTTACTCGCGCTAAAAAATTGTTCATTTCAAAACGTCTCTTCGTCTCCTCCCTCCTCTGTCCCTCTGCTCAACCCTAGTGTCGACTCCTCAACTTCCCAATTCACTCTCTTCATCTCTCCACCTCCATATCTCGCCGACGATGCAACCGAGGACTATGGGCAAAGGCAGTAAATGCCCTACTGAGGGACCATCGAGCCCTTGGGCAGCGAAACAAAAGAAATCAAAGACGAGTAAGGAAGGATCGTCAACCGTCACTAGAATCGACCCATCCCTCAAATTTCAATACTCTAAGTACAAGAATTTGTACTTCTCATACTTCATAAACCACAAGATAATCCTTGGACGTTCTATTAGTTTCGAGTTCTTTGATTCTATTGAAATGAAGGTCTCTTAGTGGTTCGCCGATCTCGGTTGGATGGATTTACTTCAAATTCGAGACCACCATTACCCTACTCTCGTTAAACTCTTTTACACACACTTCAAAGTCTTTGACCCTTCGATCACTACTATCATCACTTTGGTAAATGGTAAAGATATTGTTTTGACTCTTAAATTTTTAAATGAAATTCTCGGTCTCCCTCAGGGATGACTCTTTATTCCCTGCAATCTCAAGAGAAAAACCAATGAAGGTGTCTCCTTTCACGAAGCAATAAAATAGATTTTCACTATTGATAAAGTGGACCCAACCAAGCCCCTTGAGACCAACTCCTTGAAATTCGATATGCAGATTTTGTATCATTTTGTCAACCACATTTTTCTTTTCCAGTCTAGAAAATTTGGGAATGTTTCCTTTATGCATGTTTTAATCATATGGTGCATTCTAGAGGGCCAAAAACTTAATCTTGGCCATCTTTTTATCTTTGATATGATCTAGTCTCACTCCAAGAACAATTCTTCTTTTCCCCGTGCTATGTACCTGACCAAGGTCTTCCAACACTTTGGTGTTGATCTTTCTTCTGAAAATGGTATTTCATTTTCAAAGCATAACTTGTATGGAAAATCAACTCTAAAACATATGCAGATTTCATTAGTTGATGGTGTGTGGACCACTCGTTGTGGTAATCTTATCACCCCCTTTTCTGCCTAACCATCATCCAGTAGGACATCTCTTCCCCTTCCTCTAGTCATACCTCTTTTCCCATTCCCTTTGATCCCTCTTCCCCTGCTCCTCTTCCTTCTAGGACTGATATTCTTGGTCCCTCTTCATCTTCTATTCCTTCTTCTCCCCCTGTTGCTTTCCCGTCTACTCCTCCAATTGGTCACTCTTCCCCGAACTTTGTTGAGCTTGTCACCCTTGTTAAGGGTTTGACCTTCTCTATGTCATCCCTTCGTGAGAAGGTTGATACCGACCTTTATGACATAGGTTATAAAGTATCCTCCATCTCTGACTCGGTGACAAAACTTGAGAAACCCAACTGTATTCTGCAAATAGATGTAGAGCAAGCCTATGACGCTGAAAAATTACTTAGCAAGAAGATGAAGCACAGCATTAAGTCCATTATCAAGGCCAATCTTGCCATTCTAGAGCAAGTTAGAAAGGAGTATGACGAGGGTGTGGTGATAGCTATCCAGCAGAATACCAGAAAAGCGGAAGAACATCTCTCATTGATTAAAAATGCATGGGCTAAGAAATTCAAACCTAAGAAAACCAAAGAAGAAAAAGTTGCTCGACTGCGAGGTGAGGCTGATCTGGCTTTGGCAGCCACCTTTTCTACCATAGAAATTGAGGAGAAGAAAGAAGAAAGAGCTCACTCCTCCAAAGAAAAGGCCTATGAGAGAAAGAAGAAGCAAGAAGAGAAGAAAGCTTTTAAGAAGTAGATGGATGACCTTTGATGGCATTTTTTTTTATGATTCCAAAAGGAAAGATGGGAGAAAACAAAGAAAAAGATTGGAGTTTTCTATTTTCTATGATTTGTTGTTTTGAAGGAGAAGATATAACTATAAACATTTCTTTTTTTGTTTTATGATTTTGTGATGGTTGGATGAAAACATTAAGTTTTTTTTTTTTATTAATGGTTGTTTTTGGAAAACACTTAATATGTTATACGAATGACATATCTCAATTTCATACCAACTGTTATCATGTCCACTGTTATGTCATTGCAAGTTCTATTCAAGTTTACATTAACGCTTATATGATTGCTTTGTATGTATAAAATGTGTTTGATGCTTGAGACTTGACAATCACTACACATGTATGCTGATTCAACTTGCCATGCTAAACCTATTGGATGTTTAGGCACTTTTGATTGATGCACATTTTATTAATAAATTCAAAATGCTTCTTTTGAAGCTTAGATATTATATTGTTGTAAAATACCATATTGCTATGATTGCTAAATTTGTTTAAGACATAGAGATTAGGGTAGAACCCTTATTTAAAATATTTTTAACTATTTTATAAAAAATATTATAATCATAAAAAAAGAAAAGATTGTTAACCCAAGAACTTTTTAATTAGATTTTGATGATTTTAATAATTTATTTTTTAAATTAAATTGATTTAAAAAGATTATATTTAATTGTTTCAAAAAAGGTAAGTGTTGACACTTCATGACAAACAAGTTGACACCTTATGCCATTTGTCCTGACACTTTGCATCAAATGAGTTGACACTGAGTGTTCTTGTGAAGAACATTTTGTGTCGACACCAATTGATTATTAGGTCAGCATCTTAAGATAAAGCACGCTTAAAATTCTCAAGTTTGTCGATACAACTACAATTTAGGGTCGACTCCCTAACTACTTTGCTTAAGATATTTTAGGAACTCAGAATGAGTCAACAACAAATGATTTTGGGTCAACACCTTCAATATTGGATCAGAATTCAATTTGGGTTGACACCAAATGATCCTTCGAGTTCCAAACTTTGGATTTTATGGGTCGATACCAAATTCACATGAGATGACACCAAAATACTCTCTGAAAAACGAAATGAGTCGACACCAAAGAGAAATGGGTCGACACCAGAGCTACAAGTCATTTTCGAATTCCAAGTCAAAAGGGTCGACGCCGAAGGTTTTTCAGTCAACACAAATGTTTCCTTTGAAAACAAAGAAGTTTTGGATTGATACAAAATGAAAATGAGTCAACACCAAAACAACCGAGACTGTCAAAAAGTTTTTGAGTCGACACCAAACAAAGATGAGTTGACTATAAAAGTTTCGAAGCTGATTGTACCTTTCTGGGTAGACACCAAATGTTTTTTGTGTCAACACCAAAGTCTCACCTAAAAATCTGAAGAAATGCACTATGTCGACACCAAATGATTTATGAGTCGACACGACTGTGTGAGTGAAATAAAATCAAAAATTGGGTCGATACCAACGAACAACTGAGTCGACACAACCACTTGAAGAACCAAGCCCTAGATATTTTGTGTCGACACAAAATGGCTCTGAGTCGACACCTGCGATAGATTTCAAATCTCGTGCTGGTTCCAACGATTGAATTTCTAAGCATTAATTGCCTCCGCCAACCCACCAACGGTCATTTTACTTCAGATGGCTATATAAGAAGTTGATTTTCAGAGTTTCAAATATCTAGATACTGTTTTATTTTTTGAATAAAAACCTCAAAATCTTCAAAAATCATTTATTATTTATTTACTCCTCTAACCGATTCTCACTCTTTTTTATTCATTTATTTCCAATCATTTGTAAAGAAAGTGAGTTAGTGAATTTTTTTTTCTCATTTATTGTAATAGAGGGTGAGTCATCTTTGATCATTTAAGAGAGTGAGTGATCCTCTTTAAAAAAGAACTCAAGAGATATTAGAAAAATTGCTCTTGAATGCACCTGTGAGGAGTGGATCTTTAGTTACTAGTGCATATTCTCAATGGGAGTCTTGAGGAGTGGCCATAGACTTGGAAGAAGCTGAACCACTATAAATCTTGATGTATGGTTCATTTTCTCTCTCTAACCTCTTTAATGCCTGCTATATTTGCTTGTGAAATTAAAGAGTTTTATAAAAAAATTTTAAAATTGCTATTATTATTTTAAAACTCAATTCACCCCCCTCTTGGGTTTCCTAAACTAACACTTAAGATAACCAAAAACTCTTCATATCGCTTTCCAATGTTCTCTACTTGGATTACTTGTGAATCGACTCAATTTACACACAACGAAAGCAATATCTAGTCTAATACAATGCAGTAGATACATTAAGGTACCAATAGCACTAGCATATTCAAGTTGTGCAACTTCTCTACTAGAGTTTTCAAATAATATAACACTTGAATCAAATGGTGTGTTAAATTTCTTTAAAGCAAGATGCTTGAACCTTAGAAATAGTTTATCAACATAATGCTCCTGACACAGTACATAACCCTCACTGTGTTTTCTCACTTTTATACCTAAGATAATATCAAGTTCTCCAAAATCCTTCATCATAAAAATTAAAACTAGATACTTCTTAGTTTCAAGTACTTCAAACATGTTTGTACCTACATGAGTATATCATCAACGTGAAAACACACAATTACACAATACTCTTCGGCCAACTTAAAGTAAATGCATTTATTAACACCATTGTGTCTAAAATCATAAACTAAAATGCATGAATTAAATTTCTGATGCCATTATTTAGGTGCTTGTCAATTTTTCACTTTTCGTTCATTCTAAGAAAGACAAATACTTCATATTAATCAATATACACCTCGTCATCTATATCACCATTCAAAAAAGTAGTTTTTACTTTCTTCCGATGAATATGTAGATGATAAATAGAAATCAAAACCAAAGCCATGAGAATTCTTATGGAAATAATTTTGGCCACATATGCATATGTTTCAAAATAATCAAGACCTTCTTTTTATCTAAAACTCTTAGCTATTAATCTTGCTTTGAAAGTTTGTACTGAATTGTCAATATTATACTTTCGTCTAAAGAATCGTTTGAAGCCAATAGATTTTGAACCCATTGGTAAAACAATTAATCTCTAAGTGTCATTAGACATAAGTGAATTCATCTCACCATTGATGGCTTCATTCCAGAATATTGCATCTCTTGAAGTAATGACATCTGTAAAGGCTTTAGGATCAACCTCTATACTAAATGTGATAGGTATTTTGTATGTTACCTTGTCTCTATCTCCTTCGGCTAAAAAAATAATTGATTGAAATGAGATGTAGTATTGATCTAACCATTTTTCTTTTCTCACTCGTTAACTCCTAGGTTCTTCGTTAAGAGTCCGTGTGTCTTTTGATATTGTTTTATTACTCTAATCTTATATCAAGATTAGATTCATAATTTTCAATCCCTACACTATTAGAATTTGCTTAATTTTTGTTTAAAAAATTCAACATCACAATATTCTACCATTGTGTTAAACTCTATATCGAAAAGTCTATTGTTATCTTGTTTTTAATTGAATAATAATATTGGTTTATAGATCATTAAGCTATTGGAACTAAAAATAATTAATTGAACTAGAAACATCATTAACTAGGTCTTTTAATACACATTGGTTCACTCTTAAAGCCAAACTTTAATAGTTTAGAATGTTAATTTTCTAATATTTATTGAAAAAAGCTTAATTGAATAAACATGTGTAAACCTTGTATATAGTTTGTTGTATTATTTAACGAGAAAAAAAGGGGCTCAAAGTGGATTAGAGTGCGAGTTATCTTATGGGCATATTTAATTTATTAAATTAGATATAAGATTAAATTATATATTTTATAAAATTATTTAATGAAATTATATTTTTTTTATTTGAATTTAACAAATAATAGTATAATTATATATTTATTAAATAATTAATTTCATAAAATGTGACAATTTATCAAATAAAATTATTACTTTTTATTATTAATTCAATTAATTAAACCTAACGTATATTTAAATTAACAAATAAAAAACATTATCTCTTTTATATTTTCCATCCAAAATCTTCATAAAAGTCCAAGGAGCCAAAGGAATCCACAGTCACGTGGATATGTAAATCACTGGCCCGTGACAAAAGGCTCGACGACTTCCGCAGTTCACTCCACTGAAATGGAGTCAACACTACCATCTCAGAGCTTCCTCAAGCTCCTCCTCTTCCTCTCCGTCCTCCACCACCTCCCACCGTTCTCAACCGCCACTTCAACCGCTCTCCTTCCCGGAGATGCCGTCCCCACTAAATCCGGTTACCTGCCGGTCAATTCCGCCACCAGTTCGGCCATTTTCTACACTTTCTATGAAGCCCAATCGCCCAGCTCGTCACTCTCTCAAACCCCACTCCTCGTTTGGCTCCAAGGGGGGCCGGGTTGCTCCTCCATGTTGGGCAACTTCTACGAGCTCGGCCCGTGGCGTGTTTCTCACAAGCAAAACGTCGAAGAGGTCGCACTCGAGCCAAATTCAGGCTCTTGGAACAGGTTATTTGGTCTCCTGTTCCTTGATAATCCAATCGGGGTTGGATTTAGTATCGCCTCAACTCAGCAAGAAATTCCGAGAGATCAACACGCTGTTGCCAAGCATCTTTTTGCTGCGATTACTTTGTTCATCGCCTTGGACCCGCCGTTCAGATCACGCCCGATTTACTTCACTGGTGAGAGTTATGGCGGGAAGTATATTCCGGCGATTGGGTACTACATCCTGAAGAAGAACGCCCAGTTGCCGGCGTCGAAACGGGTTAACTTAGCGGGCGTCGCCATAGGAAACGGACTGACCGACCCTGTGACGCAAGTCGCTACTCATGCCGTGACTGCTTACTTCTCCGGATTGATCAACGAGAAGCAGAAGACCCAGTTGGAGAAACTTCAAAACCAAGCCGTTGAACTGACGAAGAAAGGCAATTGGAGCGAGGCAACCGATTCGAGAAACAGGGTCTTGAAATCTCTCCAAAACATGACAGGGCTGGCCACTTTGTACGACTTCCGACGGCAAATTCCATACGAAACGAGTTTGGTGACGAAGTATCTGCGCCAACCGGAGGTGCAGAAGTCGCTCGGTGCGAACGATTCGATTCTGTACGAGGAATGCAGCGACGTTGTTGGGGCAGCATTGCACGCCGATGTGATGAAGAGCGTGAAATTCATGGTGGAGTTTTTGGTGAAGAGCAGCAAGGTTTTGCTTTACCAGGGGCAGTGTGATTTGAGAGATGGGGTCGTGTCGACTGAGGCGTGGGTGAAGAAGATGAAGTGGGAGGGGATTGGAGAGTTTATGGCGGCGGAGAGGAAGGTTTGGAGGGTGAATGGAGAGCTTGCTGGGTATGTTCAGAAATGGGGGAGCTTGAGCCATGTGGTGGTGTTGGGGGCTGGGCATTTGGTGCCAACTGACCAGGCGGCTAACTCTCAGGCAATGATAGAAGATTGGGTCTTGGACAGGGGATTGTTTGCCAATGAACAGGTTAAGAATCTGTCTTTGGATCTCCAAGGTGTGCTTTGAAAGAAAAAAAATGATATTTGCACAGATGATCAATCACAAACGTAGCACACACGACTCCATATGGGTTGTGAGATTCACCTCATATGAGTGTAGTTCGAGCGTCTATGCTTGTAGAAGTGCTCTGGTGGTAGTTTTTAATGGGATACAAATGGTCTCTCTCGAATACTATTGCTCTTTGGTTCCAATTCAATGGAAGGTTTTGAGCACGCGAAAATTTTAATGCACGAGAATCTCGAGCCATGATGCAATGGCATCCACCAAAGCAAGATATGTCAAATTATCCTATCCAGAGGTTCCCATGCCTTATATGTTGTTTTGTTTGGTTGTTGTTGCTGTGTGGAATTATTGGCACTTCATGGTATTGGCCAGGACTTATAGATGTGCAAGTCATGGACTTTGGATATGTATGAATAATAAATAAGAGCCACTGCTCATTCAGTAGGAGGGTTTTCTTAGTGTCCATGGATGATAAAGCGAACCTCTTTGGTGTTCATTATTTGTCGCATCTTGCACGGGATGATGGGTTTGTTTGGTAAAATTTCTTGTCATGACTTTTAATTTTTTATTATTAATTTTATTTATAAATTATAATTTATTTTAAACACTTATAATTTTTATTACAAATTATAACTATTTTTTTTATTTTAATTACAAATTATAATTTTTATTTTAATTACAAACTGCAATCTTTACAAAAGTCAATATCACTGCAAACAAAAAAAAAAATTGATAGTACCGCTCCAACTCATGTTATCCCTAATCAGAATCCCATTTGGCCAGAGTAAAATCACAAGTTCAAATTGCGCTCTCAAAATATAATTTTTACCCTTACGTGGAATTCTTAAAAGGTTTAGGTTTTAAAAAATTTAGAAAGAAAGAAAGAAAAAATTGCATTTTCTTTTAATGATAATTTTTTTTTTTTTGTTGTTTGTTAAAATATCAAATATATCCTTAGATTTTACTTTTAAATTGTAGTGTTTAGAATATGAACGTAATTTTTTTTATTGTTGAGAATAAAATTATTTTTTTATTGAAAATTTTATAATCATTTTATTCAAAATATTTAAAATGTGTACATATATTTTTTCTTTAAAAAGAAAATAAAAAATTTAGTTAACTTTTCAGAAAAATCAAAGAAAATAAAAAATGTAGTTAACTTTTCAAAAAACCAAACAATATAAGGCATTATTTTGGACATGTCTTCAATACCTCAACGCATTGCTTTAAGCGTGTTTTGAGCACCTCGAGGCCGTGCTATGGTGTCATAGGACAACACTTTAATGACGCAGCAAAATTTTTTTTCATGTGGCATACGAACTCCACTAGGCCCAAATCCGTATATTCTCTTACAATTCGAATGTTTTCTGTTATCCAGTCTTCAAATTTCTTCTCAAGGCCCATACTTTATCAAACAAGAACAAACTCCCCTCACAGAAATTCCATATAACCGAGATGCCACATGATGACTTGGCGTCCCAAGTTGCAAACCGAACGACACAATAGCTTCCTTGCACCAAATTCATCCTGAGTAAGGCGCTCACCCAACTGAGGTCCCATATTTGTTAGGCGGACAAGCAACACAAACGTGTTGATATTGATGCCCAGCTAAGTTGGCAAGCGTCTCAATGTGTAACGGGTCAGTATAACTCGTTTCTGAAAGTCAAAGGTGCCTCGTTCCCTATATAACGCTAAGGGTCATTCTTATGCCCACGGCGATGTACTCATGTGTACACGAGTGCTAAGCAATGCACATGATGTGTCACCTGAGTAAGACAATGTCGATCCTTTAGGCTAAAAGTGCATTATGCAAATTCACTCGTCAAGCTACTCGACTTGTTTCATAGGCTTATGCATCCAACAATAGCATCCAAGCATGACTCTAGCTGTAAACCACACATCTTAGGCCGCAGGACCCCTACAAGCAATGTCGAACCCATAACATGCAAGTAGGTCGACACACGAGGCCTTCTAGTGGTGCCTCGATAACCTAATCGGGTTAGGACACTCAGATAAGAAAGATAGAATGCGGGGCAAGCGAGTCGATGTCCACAACCTCTTCCCTAAGTTCTACGTGCGATGTCTAAAGCCCTTGGATTCTCCCAATTGACATCGTCCATGAGGCACCCGTGCCCGTATGGAGACCCTGAAACACTTCTCTTTGGTGCCTAGAGCCTGCCCACAATGTTGCCTTAGAATTGTCCACTTCAGTGCCTAGTGATAACGCGATGAGGGCTGGTAGCAGACACACCACTACTCCCCCTTATAATAGTTTTTCTTAGCCATTTTCATCTTGGCAAGAAGAAACATCAAAATACTTAAAGAGTAATAATTAATTTTCAAAAATATTATTTATTTTTAAAAAATTCCCAAAATTTCGGCCCAACATATTAGTCCAATAAATGAAACTATCATAAAAACATCAACTCTATCAAGCATCGTTTGAGACCCGAAAATTCAATGCCAAACTGTTGCACGTCGTGCCTGGCGCCGAGCTATGCTACATGCACACGCCCCACTCTGCGCCTATGCGCGCTGCCACTGTCTTGTGCTGCACTATTATATGTCGTATGGTCTTGTTAGAGTATTATAACACATTTTTAGGGTTAATGTTGTCAGTACTCCTGAACACTATTATGGACCTACTTTGGGCTGTTATTGCCACGACATCACAAAATTAGCCTTATCAAATGGTGCTTTAAGCGTATTTTGAGCACCTCAAGGCCGTGCTATGGGCATGTAAAGGGCATCTCTAGTCATTGTTTTGAACATGTCTTAAACACCTCTAGGTATTGATTTGAGCGTGTCTCAAGTACCTCTAGGCATTGCTTTGTGCATGCCTTAAATTACCTCTAAATATCACTTGGGGCATATTTTTGGCATTTTGGGCAATGCTTTATACGTGTTTTGGGCAATTTTTTTGAATGTGTCTTGGATAAATTTTTTTAAACACCCATAATAAATTTCAAAAATTGAACTTACTTTACAATACTTTTATACAATATATTATAGTAAAACTATTTATACTATGACCTTCAAAATGCCAATGCAAATTTCTTAAAATTCTAAATTTATAATTTATAAAAAGACACATGTTATAAAAGTACTGGTTGTTTTATTAATATAGTAATATGTTTTACATTTAATAATAATTCTTTTAGGGTATATTATATGAAAACTAAATCATGTCATTATAAATTTATTGATTAATAAGGTATTATTGTTATACTTTTCTTATATTATGGTTATTCTAAAAATAATTATACTAAAAATGAATTAAAATTTTAATTTTTATAATAAAAGCACATGTTAATAAATTAATAGATCTTACTTTTCAAATTTTACAAAAAATCTCAATTAATTATGACATTTACTAGATTTTTCAAAAATATTTATAAATTAGACAATGTGTCTAACAAAATTAATATATGTTTGTTATTTTTTTAGAAACCAGTAATTGTTTTAAAATAAAACATTTTAATAATATTAAAAAATATCACTGTAAAATATTCATGCTTCTTCTAATCTATTAATAATTTGAGATTTGGTGCAAAATCATCTGAATTAATTGAATAAGAAATTTTTTTATTTAAGTTTAGATAAATTATTATTCATTGAAATATAATACAAACCAATTAAGAAATATATCAAGAATTTAAAATCAAAAGAAAAAAATATTTAACTTGAAAAATAAATAATAAATAAAAATCAATAATAGAACTGGCTAAGCCAAAAAAAGAGTAAGTGCTGGATATGTGCAATTAATTAACAATTTACATTTTTTCAACAACACAAGTTTTCCTTCTTAATGAAATTAAATTTTTTGTAATAGATTTAATTGAATTTTTCTATAACAGATCTAATAATATTGTTTTTAAGTAGTGATAAATCTATTTTTGTATTTAATATATTATTAATGATAATTTAATTTATATCTTGAAGATAACTACAGTGTAGTATGCCTAAAAATAAAAAGTAACAAAATATATAAAATATATGTATTTTTTTATTTTTAAAATTAGAATAATATTGAACCCCGATTCTCTCAGTAATTATTCGTATAGTTGTGAGGATTTACAAATAAAGAAAAATAAAATTTTGGTATGATTATCACGAATTTATGCTTAAGATTTGCGTTCATAACACGAATTTATGGTAGTTTACTTTATTGTTAATTTGTAAATCACCCAGCAGAGATAGGACTATTTTCCATTCCTACTCATAACAAAAGCAATTTTGGGTATGATTATCACAATTAACTTTTGACTTATTTATTTTTCATTTTTAATAAAAAAAACATTTGAATAAAATTTTCTTTTTATCAGCATTCTATTATAAAGACAATACAAAAAAAAAATTTTAAATTTTTTTTAAAAATTCTTATTTTCACATTTGACTAACTTATTTTATTTTCAATGAAACAAATTTACTTCTTTTGATTATCACATCGGGATAATCCAGAAACATTAAAAATTTTAACTAATGGATAAAAAAATCTTTAAAAAAACAAAACACAACTCAAATTCTTCTATTTATCAGAAACTGGGCCTAAATGAACCCCCAAATGCCCTCTTTCCAACTTCAAATTTTTAACAGCAAAAACAAAAACAAAAACAAAATAGAGTTAGCGGTGGCAATTTTTTCCATTAATTTTGATTGTTTTTAATTTTTTAAAAGACATTATTCTCTTTTGTCTGAATTGTTTTACTTTTACAAACAGTCTAAATGAGATAAAACCAAAAAATAAACAACAAAAAATTTAATTTATTAGTCTATTTTTATTTATTTTTATTTTTTTAAATGTTTTTTAATTTTGATAAAAAAATATTTACTTTACTAGCTCAAGAAAAATAAAAAAATATAATATATTAATTTAACTAAACGATAAAAAAATTTCTAAAAACAAAAATAAATTTTAAAAAATAAATAAATAAACAATTATTTCAAACATGTCCATAATTACAAAAATCACTGCAGTCCATTTTAAACGAAAAAAAAAAAACCATACTTTTACACATTCAACAAATTAAAAAAAAAAGCACATCTTATAAACTAATTTACTAAATAACTAACTTTAAAAAATAACTTTTCAACTTAAAACACAAACAAACAAAAAGATGAATAAATTACACAAAATTTTTGCCAAAAATAAAAACACTATCTTTTTAAAATGACACTAATCTCTTTTGTTTTATCTGAAAATCTACATATCCCTCCTCTCTAATTTCTTTTCTATTAAAAAAGGGTTACCCAAAAAATAATATTAACATTAATAAATAATAAAATATCAAATTTACACTCCACACTTCAAAAGGAACTAGGCCCATCTCCCCCTCTTTCTTGCTCTCTTCTCTCTCCTCCCATGGGCAATTGAACAAATTTATTGTTTGCAAACAGCAAGGAGCCACATAGTGATCGATCCACCTCCAGATATACTAATTTTTTCATAAAAATTTATCCAAAAAATCAAAGACACTACAAACTACATCATCCTCAACCTTAGAGTCAACCATTACATATATAACATAGTGCATACATACATACATATATATATATATATATAGTAAATGTGGTTTTAAATTTTAGAAATTTCTAAAAAATAGAAAAAAAGAATATAAAAACACATTTACGGACTCGGCCTTCCTCCCATTTTATACCGATCTACGTATACGGACGAAGCAAACCCTAATTCCATTTCCTATCTTGCCCTTGTTCTTCTCCACTCAGAGAAGAGAGATTTGTTCGCCGCTGAAATCAAACGGTGCCGCAGTTTGTTCGTTGCCACCGTCGTTCACGTCCAGCTCACAATTGCAGATCTGAGACCTTCTACATCTCTCTCTCGAATATTGATTTTTTTATTTTAATTAATTAAAAAATAAATTTAATTGCACAAATAAAATAATAAAAAAATAATTTTTATTAACGGCATTAGGACGAGAATACTGAGGCCAGTGATGTTTTATAAACCAAATGAGGTGTGAGAATGTAAGTGTAATTTATAAGAAAAAATGAAAAAAAAAACTTCTAACCTAATTTCGGCTGACAGACAGATTTGACATAAATCTTATATACATACATACATGTGTATGTATTACGAACGTATACTTGTATATAAATGCGTTGTGTGCGAAGAAAGATGTAATGGCGTTTGGAGGCGGATTTGTGACGAGGGAAAAATGGGTAGCAAGCGAAAGGAAGATCAGCCAAGACCAATCGTCAGTTTCGCAAACGGATCCCAGTTTTTAAGCACAAAACCCGTACTATGATGCCATCATTTTCCCGAGAAAATCAATAAGAAAAATTTTGTGTAGGGCTCTGATGTCCGGGCATCCTGCAGAGAACCTGCAAGTATTTTCCAGAGCCATAGAAATTGAATAGAGCTCTGCCCTCAATTAGAATCAAGCCCTTGATGACCTAACTTTTCTCATATCATAGAAAACAAAAATCACTTACCCTCGAGGAGGAGAGCGCAAACCCTAGATGCAAGTGACGCTCCAAGGCCTTTTCTGGTTTGTCAAAACCCTAAAAGCTACTTATTTATAGAGAGCGACGAATCGAAACTGGCGAGGTGTTTTGTGCGCCCATTACCGTTTTTTCAAGATTTTTTTTAAATGTTTGTTAAAGAGTTCATTTGTTTGGTTTTTTATTATAATTAATTATTTTTTTATATTTTTTTATATTAATTTTTTATTAAAAAAATTTAAAAAAAAAATTTTAATTTTTTTTAAAGGGTAAATTGCATTAACCACTCCTCTAGTTTATGACAAAAACAGAAACAATTTTTATCCTCTAGTTTATGACAAAAACAGAAACAATTTTTAAAATATCACTAACTTCTCATCAGGTTTAATTTTTGCATCAAATTAGTCAAATTATTAAATTTTTGCTCTACTGCGCCTTATTTGACATATTTTTTGAATAACTTTTTTATGATTCAATCTGTTCATTACGTAGAACTCATCGAGTTTGTTTAGTATGTGAAATTATAGATTCATCTGATACTTGTAACTAAATGATTGAATAATATTTATTTAACAATATTTTTTTAAATTATAATTTTTATTTATTTATTTATAAAATAATATTAAGATATCTTATTCAATCATTTAACTACAGATATTAGATAAATCTAAATTTTCACATATTAAACAAATTCGAAGAGTTTTACGTAATGAACGGATTGGATCATAAAAACTTGTTCGAAAAACACGCCAAACAAGGCGTAGCTGAACGAAAATTTAACGATTTGACTAACTTGATGCAAAAATTAAATTTAAGGAAAGGTTTGTGATATTTCAAAAATCACATGGGAGGTTTCTATTTTTAGGGGTGTGCACGAATCGGTGTGGTACGAAATAAGTAAAAATTTATTAACTAAACCATTTACGACGGTATAAAAAATTTTAATCTACCGTCGAACCATCTACTTTATAAAATCAACGAATTAGTTATTTTTTTAGGCGATTTTGTAATTGCGGAATAGGCGAATTGGTGGTTTAAAAATTAAATAAACTATTAAAATTCTAAAATTTATTTTTTTAAGTGAGTTATTAAATAAACCCACAACTTCGTTGTCATAGTTCAAATTTTAGCAATATTTAAAAATAAATTATTTGTACAAGACAAGCAAATGACGTGGTGAAATTAAATATTTAACAATAATATTTAAATAAATAATTTAAATCAATAAACAATAATATTTAAATGAACAATTTAAAGAAATCTCCAACCCACTCTATCATAGTTTAAAAATTAAATAAACATTAGAGCAATATTTAACAGCAACATGAAGTAATGAAGTTAAATAAATAAACATAACCAAAGTTCAAATCTCAAAGTATGACAAATCCAACAAAAGACTACTAAAGTTCAAATATTTCAAATATTACTGCAAAATTAAATGGATTTACTGATTTACTGATTTGTATTTTGACTGTTTTGTTTTCAAGAAAACATAGGAAAAGTAAAAATTAAAAATTTAAATTAAAAAACATGTACGGTGCGGGCCGATTGCTAGGCGGGTTGGATGGTTTGAAATCAACTCACCAATCGACCTGCTGAATTTTATCCACAACCCGCATAATTCATCGTTCTCTTCCTTTTAAATTTGCTTGGGTCAGTGTAGAGCGGGCGGGTGCGGGGCGGTTAGGCGGATTGAGTAAGTTGTTAAGCAGTCCTAATATTTTTATCAGAAATCAGAGGAATGATTAATGTAATTTACCCAAATAAAAAAATTTGGTCAAACTCAAGTTTAATTACTTAAAGAAAGCTTTAGGCCTTTTTTGGATAATTGACATTTGTTTATTTTATTTAATTTATTTTTATTTTCAGGAAATAACTTTAATATTTAGTCAAATTGTTAAACTTTTTTTTTTACTCTTATAATGGAGATGAACCAAAAAAATTATTAAAATATAAAAAAAGGTTTTAAAAAATAAAAATATATTAAAATAAGTTAATAAATCAAATTTTATATTACTTATTTTCGTATTTAGTGAATTATTTTAATCTTTTGAGTACAAAAATTACTTTTTCATTTCATCTCATTGAGAAAACTTGAAAAAGTTAAAAAATAATTAATCAAAAGATTAAAAAATTTTAGAAAAGACAAAAATAATTAAGATTTAGCCCAAAAAAGCTATAATTTTGTGCTAAGTTTTAACATAATTTTATGATTTAAATAGTTCATATTATAAATTTTACTAATTATATTACTTATATAAAAAAATTAAATTTATTAAATATTGTGTGGGCTGGGTGTTCAAAAATTCAAAAAAATTGAAGAATCGATCCAAATCGAACCAATATGTGCGGATTGATTTGGTTTTATTCTTAGTTTGTTTGGTTCTGATTTTAAAAATATGTAAACCATATACTACGAATTGATTTACAAATTTTAGACCATGATTCCGGTTCAGAACCGAACCAAGCCGAAATATTTAATTTATATATTTATATATATATATATATATGTATATATATACACACAGACTCACAACACACATATTATTTATAACAGATAAATATCACTTAAATATCATTTATATTTATATTTATAACATATAAATTGTCACGTTCATTTCACGCCGTTCATGCTTCATTTCACGTTCACAATTTCGTGTGCTGTGACGGATAATTACAATTTTTTTGTGCTACTGTTTAGAATTATAAAAAATATATTTTTATTGAGTATTAATGTAATTTTTACTTAGATTTTAATACTTTATATCGGAGTATTATGTATTAGTGAAACCGTTGTTTAAAATCGGAACCGAACCATCAATAATAGGTTTGGTTTGGTTTGGTTTGTTTTCAGAAATTACACGATTTGATTTGGTCCTAAAATTACTAAAATCGTAAGAATTGGTTCGATTCTTGATTTTATTTAAAATCGGTCCAAACCGGACCGTATACTCCCCAAGGCACAGTAGGCGTTTCTGAATTAGTCGGACCTTGCTTTATTTTTGTGAGACCACGCACTTTTCCTTATTGGTAAAGTGCTAGTTCCTGTTTAGGTTAATTTGATTGGTTTTTGCATTTTTATTATTTTTTTATTTTTTGACCAAATATTTTTATTTTTTAAAATTGGCTTGATAGAAAAATGAAAATTAAATTCTTTTATCAAAATGTTAAAAAGCTTATTAAAAATGAAAATAATTAACATAAATTTTGATTTATTAGTTTATTAATTTTATCTTCTTTAAACTTCTTTATATTTTCGTAAAAGAAGTTCAAAAATTATATAATAATTTAATTAAATAATAAACAAATATTAAAAATAAACAAATAAATCATTATCTTTAACATGGCTTATAACATATGTCCGGCTTATTTTGATTTTCTTAGGGTAAATTTCACTGACTCTCCTGAAGTTTTTGACAAAAATAAAAATTCTCAATGTGCTTTTAAAAATTGCACTAGCACCCCATCAAGTTTGATTTTAACATTAAAAAGATTTCAACCGTTACAATTTTCATTCAATTTAACGGAAATCACAAAACCGCCATCAAAACCGCC
>JAOTRH010000024.1:5479575-5500518 GCA_034768845.1 Heliamphora exappendiculata | reverse complement strand
TGAATGAGAAATTCTATGTTTCTCACCAGGCATTACGCTAGTGTTATGGTAATGCACTTCAGAGCATTAAATCGACTCACTTTTGAATAGAAAAATTAATAACTATGTAAGTTCAACAAATTTAAAATGGAGAACTGAAACTTGAATTGCTTCCCATGGAAGTACTTGCTGCTTTGTTTTGATAAATTTTTGATCAGTGCTTGTCCTGAACTTCTCTCTTTTTATTTCATTATTCTTTTATTTTGTTGGCATGTGTCTTGAATCTATGCTCGTAAGGTGTTCATTTTCTTTATATCTTTCGATGCCTGATGTTTGCATTTCTCATAGAGATTGTTTACATGGTTGTTTTGCCTGTGTTATAGGTGTCTGTCTTAATGGGTTACAATGATCTGCATGATTTAATGGAGAGTGAAAGAGATAAGGAATCTGATATGAATCTTGAAGATGCAATGGGTGATTCTGATGTCTCTTTCGCATGTAAACGATTTCCTTCGATCATTTTGGGTTGTTCTCCCTTGGTGGAATTGTATGATGAGACCTCGTGTTGGTCTGGAAAGAATGGCCTTTTAGCATCTGAGATTTGTAAAGGACTTCTCTCTAGTTCTGTGGGTGCAAAGTGGGTCAATCCAGATAGTCTATGGGAAACATGGCCTTCTCTTTATCCTAGCCTTCCTAATGCGAACTCTTCCTTACATAGAGAAGAAAGTTCTGACACTTTGCCTCTATCTTCTCAGCCCATGGATTTGGAGGTTGAAACAAAATCTTTTCTGCAATTCATCACTGAGGAATCTTCTACTAGTGCAGGGGTTGAGTTCAAACAAAATGATGAATCAGTTGAGTTGATTCTTGATAAATCTATTAGTTGCGTACCTGGATTGAGTAAGAGGCAGTTTCGTCTGCTGGAAAACTGTGGCTTTCACACGGTGGGCTCTTAAAATGTGATGGAAACATCCTGTTTTTCATAGGTTTCTAGTTTCTACTCATGGTTTGAGATCACATTTCCTTTTTCTGTGTAGTTACGGAAAGTGCTGCACCATTTTCCTCGAACCTATGCCGATCTACGGAATGCACAGATTGGAATTGATGATGGCCAGTACTTGATATTTGTTGGGAAAATCTTATCTTCCAGGTGAGTTTGGATATTTTTTTGGAAATATGATCTTGACGAGACTGAGAATGCTTGATGTATTTGGAGCCTCAGACCATTTCTTTATTTATGTGGATCATCTTTGCACAGGAGCTGTGCTAATCTTTTCTGTATCATTCAATTTTATACCATGTTTCTGAAGGCTGACAGATGCTTTTTGGTTGGGCCTTGAAATATTCCAGCTGTTATGGATTATCTGATCTTGTGCATGGAAGGCATATTCTCGATCTGGCTTTCACTATTTTATTATGATTGATTGATTAAGAAATTTTGAATAGAAAGGTGCACAAACAGAGTTCTAGTCTTCTTCTTCTTCTTCTTTATTATTATTATTTATTTTTGGTATAAATAAAACATATTTGCTGTGAGAAACAAATGCTTGGGATAACCATATGCGTGTAAGGTTAGGTAGAAAAGAGAAAAAACTATTAGTGTAAAAACCACAGTAGAACAGTTCTTCTTAGAGACTCCAAAAAGATGATTTTCTCTCCAATTACAATTCTAGTTTTGATGCAGCCTATGCGCCTTCAGGGATCCTTCACTTTCTATCTTCGTCAATTAAATTTGAACAGAACTGATCTAGCCTAGTTGATCCAAGATCCACATTACTTATAGTTGAGTCATATGATTTTTAGTAGGTGTTTATTTTAAAAAAAAAAATTATATTGTTTTATTTTCTTCTATTTTTTAAAGATGTTCGTGGGTTCCAGTTACAGAATCTTGGGCCTTAAGTTGTTATTATGATGGTAGTTTATAGGGAAATTACTTGTTATTCGTGTTTTGTAAGGCTTATAAGATGGCCTCTTTGGAGTTTTGGGTCCGAGGAGAATACTCGGGCCCTAGGAAGCACGGATACGAATACAGGATATGGATACGATACGATACGAATACAGCAATACGACAAAATTAAAAAAAGTAGGATACAGATACGGTTAGAATACGTTTGTAAAAAAATTATTTTTTATAATTTGTAGTATTATTTTATTTATAAAACTAAACTAAAAGTAAGAGTTATTGATTTTATTTTTACTTTGAAACGTTCAATAACTATCAAAGTAAAAAATAACGAAATAAGTAAGAAATAAAAAAGTTTCATTAAGTATAAAAAATATCTAGATGATAGTATAATCATAATAATAAAACTAAAAGATAAACTAAATAAAAAAATAATTTAAAAAAATTGAAATGTATCCAAAAACTATCCCACCCGTATCCAAAAAGTATCCCATGCGTATCCCCTCGTATCACGGGAGTATCTAAAACGTATCCAAAATTGAAAAAATAAAAATTTATTTTTGAATACTTTTCAGGCGTATCCGATACGTATCCCGGCACATCCTATACGTATTCTAGCGTATCGGGCGAGTATCGGTATCCGATACGTGTACGGCACCATTTTCGAAGTATCCGTGCTTCATAGCTCGTGCCTTTTGGAGTTTTGTTACTTTGTTACTTCTGTGGTACTATAGATAATATGGTTAGAAAATAATGGAAGAATCTTCATAGAAAAGTTAGAAGATATTGGAAATATGTGGAGTAAGACTTGTTATTTCACTTATTTGTTAGTGTCAATATCTTTATCTTCCAAATTCCTTTATTTCAAATTAGTAGTGGTTGGAAAGCAGTTTCAATTGTAATTTTGGTTTTTTCTTATTTTCTTTTCTGGTGGTGGATTTCTTGCCCTCATTTATTTTTGTTGTACCTTATTTTTTTCTCTTTTTTTTTCCTTTTTGTTAATAAAACTTCTTTGTTGCTGTTAAAGCATACGTTGGCAGCAAGGAAGAAGGCATTGGAAAGACTAGATCATACTAAAGTAAATAGGCATTTGGGAAGCAACTTTTAGCGCACTTGGGATTGCAAAAATTCTAACCTTCCCTGACCTTTCGGCTTTGAAGCGCACTTCGGGAATAGATAATGCCTGCATTGTTGTGGAGCCACATCCTTCCAATCGATAGGTTGAAAGATGCTCGGATATTAGCGACATTGAAAATGGCTGATTTTTTAGAGATCCCACTTAAAGCTCTCGACATATAATTTCTAGGGAGTCCTTGGCGGTCCGGTTATATCCTTTATTAGACTGATGCAAGGGGTGAAATCTATTGTCTCGAGTTTTAATGTCTATGCAGTTTGTTTTCAGGGTGTAGATGTTAATACTTGCCATGTCATCTACTAAAACTCCCTTGACTCGACGATCATTGACATAGGTAGACACGTATAGGGGTTCACATGTGGCAACATGACATAGTTTAGGTTAACCCTTGAGATTGTGATGGGTTGGGGGCAATCATTTGAGAGATTATAGCTTGTAATCTTTCTGTCGACCTTTTCTCTTACTAACCTCGCTTGACGACGTAGAAGAGTATATGATCTTTATTGGATATATATATCTAATAGGTCTAGGTCTAGGATGGAGATGGGAGTAAGAATTGATCCTAGGTGAGTGGTTACGTTATAGGGTGGTAATTTGTTGTTTGGTCAAGCAATTGCCCCTTGGCAAGGAAGATTTGGGTGATCGTTATATAGCATCCGCGGCGCCGGCACTGTTCTTGTTACTAAATTGACTAGCACCTTAATGAATTGTCATGGCTTACTTTGGAGAGACTGCTACTATTGTGTGATTATAATTCAGGCCTCTTTCTATAATATCTTTTGTGGTTCCTATTGCTACGGAGCCTCTCTGCTCTTGGATCTACCTAGCTGGGTAACGGGCTCTGGAATTTTCAGATTTTGATTATTGTTGTTGTTAGTGCCTCATGTTATCTCACCAGCTAAGTGAATTTTTTCTTCTTGGCCCAACATGCATTAGTAGCATGCATTCCCCATGGTACTTGTGGAATCAACTGTATGCGTTTGGGTGATTTTTCGTAGGTTTGGTTGCAAGAGAATCTTTGTGGGTAGGCAGCTTGATTGCTCTTGGAGTAATGGCTTCAAGGATCCGGGTTGAATCGGGCCCTTTTTTGGGATGAGCGAACTCACTATCCTTTTAACTTACAGAGCTAATTGTGTTTATTTCGATCCTGTCCTTTGTTTTGGGGCCTTTCATTAGGGGGTGCTGAGAGGGCTGGCTTGGTATTTCCTAACGAGGACGGTTTATTGTAAAAGTATGCCGTCTGATATCGCCCGTTCGATGGCTATTCCCCTTTTGATTAAGTCCTACAATATTAAATTGAGTTCCGGCAGTGATAATGTGAGCCTGTACGAGGTTTTTTAGGTAGGCTTAGGGATATCATGTGGAGTGCCTGGCGCGCCGCTAAAGCTTTCGTTTTCCTCCATCTATTGATTCAATTAGCGAACTTTTCTCCGGGTTCTTGTGTTAGATGCATAGGTTTGAAACGGTGATTTCCCCTTCAATGTTTTATAGGAATCAAAGTATGAACTGGTAAGTTAGATTGGTAAATGACGAGATAGACCCTTGCGGTAGGTTTGTGTACCACTCTAAGGGTGGCTCGGTTAGATTCCTAGGGAAGAGTCTGATTAGCAAGGGATCTCTTCCAGCTAGTTCGGGACAATTACTGCCGAATGATACTAAGTAACTTCTAGGATTATTTAAATAAAATTTTGAAAAGACTGGATGGACATAGTTTGGGAGGAATGTTGCCCTAGGGAAGTGGCAATAGTCTTTGAAGGCGACATTTCGCTTTCGTTTGTTCTTTAGGATTTCATCTCGTAAAGCTAATTTTTGCTAATTTTGCTTGTGCATGGGTTGACGGAGGGTCGACGGGAATTTCTCTATTCTTAGGTATTCTAGTATGTCTCAATTAGGTGTGAGGTATGAATCTATAGTACGATCATGAAGAGAAACTCGGAATGGGTCTCGATCACGTGGTTGGGGTGCACCTAGATATCTGGAGCTACTACATATGCGATTAAGTGAATCGGATATAGAAGTTATAGATCTACTATGTATGGATCATTGAGACTGGTTTAGATGGACTTGACTTAGATGGCTTAGTAGATTGGCTTAATCTACATAATCCATTGAACCCACTTAAACTCAGCTCAATAAATCAATTGCCTTACACCTGTTCCTTTCTCGTCCGGGTATGATCTTAAACCTTCTCTAAATACCCTTCAATTTGCTCTGTATGGTGAGTAACCCAGAGAATAGGATAATGAAAGTGATCTGTAAATGCTCAAGTAAACTGCTGGATCTTTGTATGGGTCTACGACTCATAGGTTGATATGCTGTTGGTTCTACCGGAGATAGGTTTGGAAGCCACTATGGGCATGTATCAAGGTATGCTTCTAGATAAGGAACTGAACCTCACGCCATAAATTGAATCCTTATCATGAGCGCGAACATAATTAACTGGATCTACTAGGTGTACATGGAAAGTCATCAATTTTTTTCTAGATCTTGATATGTAAGGTACTGTTACTCTCAGTCAAAGGCCTGACTGAGGAAAGGCTGGCTTAAGAAGATCGTGGGAAGAGGGATCAAAGGGGAAAGAAAGACCCGTTTACGTTTTGGCACAATGAGTGGGAAAAGTTGAATTGAGTTATTTTGTTATCTCAGACTTGTTGGCTTCAATTGTTTTTCCACTTTATCACGATGTGAGGGATTAAAATGCATGCTGCTGTTATGATCGATTTGGATCGCCATCCCATCTACTGTAAGCTTTGCATCGTGAACTATAGTCAACTAATCTATCTGTTGCATCTGCCCGACTAGCTTTGGATTGAGATCACCTTGCCTCTCTTCCTTGCTAAGATCAGTAAGAAAATCCTTTCTTTTTCCTCTTCGGATTGGTCCAGTCACCTTCATTTGATGCGTATAGTTTTTGCTAGAGTGGGTGATGGTGTCCCTCACTTAAAGTGCGGTGGAGAGATGAGTTGCAAGATGAGTTAAAGTTATTGAACTTATTGATTCCTGTCCAAAGAGGCTCTAGAGTGGCATATTCGACGTAAGATGAATCTTTATCCATCAATTGATCTGTTTGGGGGTGGGAAGTGATAGCAAAGAGGAAAAATAATTATTATTCAACTTACAAAAGGCTTAAGCCCAAACGATGGAATACATGATATATATAAAGAAAGATAAATCCCTAGAAAACCCTAATAATGCTAATAAGACTAAACTACCCTTTAGCTATATTTGAATAACAAAAAAACACTCTCACACCCCCCTTCAAACTCATGATGCAAACCTAAAGAGCAATGAGAGTTTGTCTAACAAAAATTGAAAACGAGTAGCAATGTGAATTTTCAAGAAAAAATCGACAAGCTTCAATGTGGAGGAAACAAATGGAAGGTTAATAGTGCCCAACTGAAACACAGAATTATGGGTGCTCTGAAACACAGATAGTGCTCTTATTGTCACAATAAAGGGGGGTAGGAGAAGAGGATGAGACACAAAAATCAGAGAAAACCCACCGTAGCTAGACAATCTCAGCAGTAGCGTGGGTCATAGCACGATACTCAACTTTAGTAGTTGAACGACCAATCACAAACTGTTTCTTACTCTTCCAGGAAATAAGAGAGTTACTGAGAAAAATGCAAAAGCCAGTAGAGGACTTGCAATCAAAAACATCACCAGCCTAGTCAGCATCCGCATACACCTTACAAGTTAAATTGGAGGTAGAGGACAATAACAAACTCTGAAAAATAGTATGCCAGACATAACGAATGATACAGAGTAAAACAGCTCAGTGAGTAGAGCGAGGAGCAGAGACAAATTAGCTGACGATATGATAAGCATATGCAATATCAGGTCGGGTCACGTTGAGATATACCAAACACCTAACCAACTCCCGATAAATAAAGGGATTTATGGAGTTCAATGGGAGTGTTAATAATCTTATCATCGATTAGCTGGGCACGGTGAATAATCTTATGAGCATATTTAGTCTGGGAGAGAAGATAACCTTTAGGGGAAGAAGCTACCTCGATACCGATAAATACCAAAGAGGGCCCAAATATTTCATGTGGGTTAGGATGAAATTCAATTTGTGTAATAGTAGACTAGAAGCATTCATACCAGGTTTGTAGAGATTGCTTGAGACCGTAAACAGCACGACGAAGATGACAGACCAAGCCTAGAGGATGAAGGAAACCTGGAGGAGGCCACATATAAACTTCCTCATTAAAATGTCTATTAAGAAATGTATTCTTGACATCAAGTTGAAAGAGAGGCGAGTGATGAACTACATCTATAGAGATAATGATACCAACATAGAAAAGGGTACGAACACTGGTCATTTTAACAACAGGAGCAAAGGTTTCCTCGTAATCAACGTCATACTCTTCGGAAAAGCTCTTAGTAACCAGACAAACTTTTTAACGCTCTAAAGACCCATCAAAATGACTTTTGACTTTATACACCTACTTGCATCTAATGAGATTTTTGCCTGCTGGTAGTGAAACAAACTGTCAAGTACCAGTCTTTTGAAGAGCAGATAATTCGTTAGGCATTGCATTAACCCAATTAGGATTAATACATGCTTCTTTATAAGACTAAGGCTCAAAATGTGTATGAATAGAAGTAAAAAAGCACAATAGGAAAGGGAGAAATAGGCATGCGGAAAATCAAGTCTAACCGACGGAGTACGTTTTCGCACTGAGTAGCGACAGTCATGAAGGTCAGGAGCCTCAAGAGCCATAGGAGCAGAGGGAGCAGGGTCGGAGTTGGTGGATAAAGATGGAGAAGGAGTAACTGGACGATGAGAGTAAACCAACAGGAGAGAGGAAGGCTGAGGAGGATAGGAGGGAGGTGGAAGATAATGGACATCAAGGGTAGAAGTAAACTCCTCAAAAGGCACATCGAGGGGAAAAGTATCAATATGAACCAAGCTGTCTTTGGAGATAGGAGCATACTTAGGAGGAAGATTAAAATCGGCGAGACATTCAAGAAACATAACATGACGCGAGCCATAGAGACGTCTAGAAATAGGATCGTAATACTAATGTCCTTTTTGGTGAAGGCCATGCCCTAAGAAGACAGAGAGTAGAATGAGCATTGAGTTTGTTTAATTCTCACTTAGGGAAAAGAACGAAACAAACAGAGCCAAAGACATGCTGTAAGAAGTAATTGGGAGCGTGACCGAAAAGCTTCTCATAAGGGTAGATCCCAAAAAGGAGAGAAGATGACATATAATTGAGAAGACACACGGCTGCAAGAACGGCTTCTCCCCATAAGATAGCTGGAACATAGGAAGATAGGAGAAGAGAGCGAGTTGTGTCAAGAATATGTTGATGTTTTATCTAAGCTCAACCATTTTGGGCCAGAGTATCAGAACATGAGGATCAATGAATAGTGTTAGAGGAAGTTAAAAAGTTCGTAAATTCAATTAGAAAATATTACCCATCCAAATCCGAACGAAGAATTTTTAGTGGTAGAAAATTGTGTGAACAACATAGAATGAAATGTACGATAAATGGAAAAGAAATTAGATTTGTGAGACATAAGCTACACCCAGCAGATCCGATTGTAATCATCGATAAAATAAAAGATACATAATAAACGGAGCCATCCTTGGTGGAAATGGGAGAATGGGCCCAGACATCAGTATGGAAAATGGAGGAAGGAGAGATAGAAATAGAAGCACTTTTATTAAAAGTAAAGCCGACATTTTTGCAAGTTTACAACCATTGTACTCAGAAATATCATTAACAGACACTTTACCTAAACTACTAGACATAACTAAAATTTTTAAATGATTTCTAGACAAATGTCTCAACCTAAAATGCCAAACGTAAAACGGGAAAGAATGCTGATCTATAAGAAAAAAAGTAGACATGGAAATGGTAGAAACCACCGGAATTGAGGGACTGGCCTGCTTAACTTGAGTCTAAAGAAGGACTTCCAGAGTTATTTTGTCTCCTCTTCGGAAATCAACAAATCATTCAGCGTGTTCAAGAGCATTCTCCTTTTTAATGTTCGCTATTTATGATTATTGTTTTATCCATTGGATGAAAAATCCTATGTAAAAAAGGAGGGGAAAGCAATCCACACTTTGATCGTAGAGGGAGGTGCGGCAGAAGTACATGCATCGAACCAATCTGCACCTTTCTTTTGCTTGAATTTGTTTTATGGTCATCAATATGGCTTTGCCATTTTTTAATTGTACATGGTTTTCTTCATTTTCTTATGAAAAAACTCATGAACACACGGGGAGTTTTGAGTCAGGAGGTTGATTGACCAATTTCTAGGTGTAGTTGTAGAGTTTGGAATCTATCTCCTCGTCGACAGAACCCTGCCAGAAAAGATGCATCACGAGATGACAAACCGTCCTCTGTGAGTTTCGCTTATCCACATTTCCCATGAGCAAACCAAAACCAAAAAGGAAGTTTTCTGATTAGGTCTTTTTCTTGCTTCTTATAAGTTCCATAGCCTCTTTTATTGGATTGCATTTGAGGGGTTGGTTCTTCTTCGGTGACTAGGGAAGCATAGGATCGGGGCTTTGTCTTGTACAGAAGGAAATGACAGGTTCTTCAATCTCCCATAAGGATGTTTTGGATGGTTTTGGTTTGAAAGCACATTCTATAGAAGATCAACAACAATCTTGATGTTCTCTAATTGAGACTAGGAGTTGTCAGCTTTCATTGCAGGTGGTTGGCGAGAGCTCTTCTTGTGGGATTTTAGCTCGTTCATGATCAAGATCTAAATAAAAACAAAACTGAGGGTTCATTGGAAGCTTCCTTGTTGTGTGAGTTGAGTTTCCTCCTTCTAAAGAGTGGGTGTTGGTATGTGAATGCTGGGTTCCCGACCAATAGCCTTGTAGATAGGGGTGTAATCGGTTCGGTTTGGTCGGTTTTTAAGTAATATGGTGCATCGAAACCAAATGCTTCAGTTTTGAATTTTTGAAACCGCATCGACCGAAATTAAAATCTCAACTGCACCGACCGAAATTAAAAGCTCAACCGCACCGACCGAGTTATATTTGCTTGTGGTTCGGTTGCATCGGCTTGCTCGGTGGGTATACACTATTAAGGTCAACCTTGATGGTTCGTTGACCCGGTTGAAGGCTCGCTTGGTGGCCAAGGATTATGCTCAGACTTATGGAGTGGATTACTTTGATACATTCTCGCCCGTGGCTAAGATGACGCCTGTCCGCTTGCTCATTTCTTTAGCTACTACCCGCGGGTGGCCCTTACATTAGCTTGACATCAAGAATGCTTTCTTACATGGAGATCTACATGAGGAAGTTTACATGGAGCAACTTCTGGGGTTTGTAGCTCAGGGGGAGAATGGGAAAGTCTGTTGCCTCAAACGCTCCCTTTATGGCCTTAAGCAGTCACCACGGGCTTGGTTTGGTCGATTCAGTTCGGTGGTTCAGACGTTTGGCTTACACCAATGTGGGAAAGATCCGAGTATCTTTTACCGTCGCTCGGGACATGGATTTCTTATGCTAGTTGTGTATATTGATGACATTGTGATTACAGGAGATGACATGGCTGGGATCAGTAATATGAAGACCTTCCTACGGAGCAAGTTCCAAGCCAAAGATTTGGGGGCCATTAAGTACTTTCTGGGCATGGAAGTGGCACAGAAGAAAGATAGTATCTTTATCTCCCAACGGAAATGTACTTGACATCCTATTTGAGGCAGGGTTTTAGGGAAACAGAGGCAGTGAGACTCCTATGGATCCAAGTCAAAAGTTGGGCAAAGACGATGATAGTGAGTTGTTCTCTCATCCAGACAGGTATAGACGGCTAGTGGGAAAATTGAATTATCTCACCATTATGACACGTCCAGACATTGCCTTTGCGATAAGCGTGGTGAGTCAGTTCATGGAGTCTCCAAGAACAAATCATTGGCAGGCGGTACTTCGTATATTGAGATACTTGAAAACTAATCCTGGTAAAGGACTGGTTTTCAAGAATTATGGACACCTCAACCTGGAGGGATATTCAGATGCAGATTGGGCGGGGTCTCCTAGTGATAGGCGATCGATCTCAGGATACTCTATATTTCTTGGAGGGAATTTGATTTCTTGGGAAGTAAGAAACAAGACGTTGTAGCAATGTCAAGTGTTGAAGTTGAGTATCGAGCCATGGGAATGGCAACTATTGAGGTTATGTGGACACGACAGTTCTTAGAAGAGATTGGCATGCCTATGACGGAATCCACAAGGTTGTGGTATGATAACCAAGCAGCTATGCATATCGCTAATAACCCAGTTTTTACGAGAGGATAAAGCATATTGAAGTTGACTGTCATTTTGTCCGTGAAAAGTGTCAGAAATGTATTATATCCTCGGGTCATGCGAAGACAACAGAACAACTCGCAGATATCTTTACTAAGTCATTAGTGGGACCACGAGTTTATTATATTTGTAACAAGCTAGGCATGATTGACATCTATGCTCCAGCTTGAGGGGGAGTGTTAGTGATATTATTAGATGCATGTATATAATATCTGTAAATAGGCCCGTTAGCTATAAGGACCAATTAGGGTTTTGCTGTACACACCTTTGTAATTATTATATATAGTGGACCTCTCTAATTGAGAGACTAACCCTTCTGATAATCGACTATTCTCTTTTTACAAAAAAGACACCGTTTGGGAAAAAGGACCGAGTGTGAGGTCTGGCCTTGGAGAACAGTTGATGGCATCCGATTGATTAAGTAACATGCTGTAAGGACAGCTTCACTCCAGAATTGCTTCAGTACCTTCATGTGGAACATAAGGGCATGAGTCACCTCGAGAAGGTAACGGTTCTTCCTTTTTGCAACACCATTCTGTTGTGGTGTATCTGGGTAGGATGACTGATGGATGATACCGTGCTGGGTAAGAAATGCTGACAGCTGATTTAAAAAATATTCTCCACCGTTGTCACTGCGGAGGCATCAAATGGTAGTATTAAATTGATTCTTCACTTTCGCATAGAATGATGAAAAGAGTGAACATAATTCAGACCGGTGCTTCATTAAATATAAAAAAGTAACTCTAGAATAATCATCCACAAAGGATACAAAATAACGAAAGCCCAATGTCGAAAGCACAGGACACGAACTCCACACATCTGAATGAACAATCTCAAAATGGGAACTAGCTCTTTTATTTAGTCTCGGGTAATATGGCACACGCAGGTGCTTTGCAAATTAACACAACTCACAATTAAATAGAGAAACGGACTTTAAATTTGGACACAAAACTTTAGGACTAGACACTGAGGGATGACCAAGACGGCAGTGAATATCAAAATAAGATGTAGATATGCTGGAGCAAGCTACAGGGCCAGGAACCTCATCCAAGATGTAGACTCGTCCTTCCACGCGACTCCTACCAATAGTCTTCCTCGTCGCAAGGTCCTGAAACATACAATAATCAGGATAAAATGAGACTGAGCATTGTAAATTCTGAGTAATCTTGCTAATAGACATTAAATTGAAAGGTGAACTTGAGATGTGCAGAACTGAAGTGAGAGGAAGCGAAGGTGTAGGGTTCACTGAACCACAACCCTTAATCATAACAGATGATCCATTAGCCACAGTGACTGAAGTGGAGTTACTAAAGGGCTGATAAGAAAATAGAATACCTGCAGTACCAGTCATGTGATTGGACGCACCAGAGTCGATGACCCAAGTGGGAGTAGAAGTGGCAGCGAATGCTACAGGGTTACCTGTCTGACCAAAAGTGGCTGTGGGCTGTGATCATGAATCAGTCAGCTGAAACTGAGTAAAGCGTGCATATTCCTCATCCGTCATCTCCACAGCCTTCTTTTCTGGTTGGTGGACTGTTACCGAGTCAGTGGCAGTATTAGCAGTATAAGACGACCCAGATCTTGGTCGACCATTTAATTTCCAGCAATTCCTTTGAATATGACCTGTAGCTCCACAGTGGTGACACACTCTCGTATCACGACCACCATCATGGATATAACCACGACCACCACGTCTACCTCCCTCTCGCCCACGACCGCCAGTAGTAGTCACGAGAGCAGATTTATCAGATGTGTCAGATAATGGAGCTTGGGTGGTGTCTTCACGAGTAACCCGTAAAACGCGTCGAAACGCGTCCGAGATTGTTGGAACTTCAAGACTGGCAAGGATTTGTGAGCGAGCGGATGAGAGCTCAGGATCCAAGCCTGCGAGAAACCAGATAACACCAAACTGCTCCTGTTGCTCCTGCATTTTCCTCACATCAGTGGTCAAGGGCATAAGAGTGGTAAACTCATCATAGATGGTCTTGAATTCAGCAAAGTAATCGTTGAGAGATCACCCCTGTTGATTTAGTTTGAAGAAGCCTTTCAAGACATCAAACAAGTGAGAGAAGTTATTGGTGTTCGAGTATAAGAGATCCAGAGAGTCCCATAACTCCTTGACAGTGTTGGCGTTGCTTACCAATACCTTGACTTTTCGATCCACGGAATTAAGAAGGTGGGAAAAAATTATTGTGTCCTCTTGTAACCGGCTATTAAATCTGCAGACTTAGAATCTGGGGGGTTATCCTTCAAGAGCCTCTTCTTCTCTTGGCCCCTAAGGGTCATTAAGACTGTCTTTTTCCACATCAGGCAGTTAGTACCATCAAGTTTTTCATCCACAAGTCGTGAGGATGAAGAGATAATCTCTGTAACACTGCTGTGTGAGCCTTTAGAGAGGCTGGATCCATTGAACGGGGTTCTCTCAGTCATTGCAATACGCCACAAGAATCAATAAAAAAAGATCTCTGAAGATAGCCAAGAGAACAGTAGCCGAAAGGTCAGTTATGGTTGGAACTGTAGCCGAACAGGAACAGCCAAGAGAACTGATCGATATAGCTGTCGTCAACCCCTTTAGAAGACAGCAACCTTGTCGCCGACCCCTCTGGACCAAACCCTAGCCGCCGTCAACCCTTTCTGAGCAAACCAGAGAGTGTGTTGACCCCTCTGGACCAAACCCTAGGTGTTGTCGACCCCTTTGAACCATACCCTAGCCGCCGTTAACCCTTTGCGAGCAAGCCAGAGTGTGCGTCGAGCCCTTGCCGACGACGAAAACTCTCATCTACCCGTTTCCGACCACAAAAACTTCAGTTGAACCCTCGTCGACAACAGAAAACTGCAGCCGAACCCTTGCCGACCACCGAAACCCAAAGGACAGGGTTAGCCGACGCTGGAACAGCAAGAACAACCCTTGCCGACCACCGGAACAGCGACCACTGGAACAGCAAGAACAGAGCTTGCCGACACCGGAACAACAAAATAACTTAGGGTTTTGCTTAACCTAGCTCTGATACCATGTAAAAAGAGAATAATCGACTATTAGAAGGTTTAGCCTCTCAATTAGAGAGGTCCATTATATATAATAATTATAAAGGTGTGTACAGCAAAACTCTAATGGGCCCTTATAGCTAACGGGCCTATCTATAGATATTATATACATACATATAATAATATCACTAACAGGTTGCATCGGCTTGCTTGGTGGTTTCAAAAGAGTTTTTTCCCTCTGCCAAACCCTTGAGAGAAGTTTGGGGTGTCTCTAATTGCTTGCATGTAATTTATAAAAATTAGCCCGGCTTGAAAATGAAAACTCCCAATTCAGTATTCACCAGTTATAAATGAGAGCCTGTGCAAAACCTATTAGTAAATAATTTAATAGCTTATCAGGATCACTGGATCAGAGCCATTCAAAACTCAATTTAATAGCTTATCTCTAACAAATATAATTTATGATCTCATCTCCTCTTTCCTGAATTGGCAAGACTAAAAGGGTTCCAACAAATTCAACAAATTAAGATTACAAAAAATCTAGCAAGCAATGTATCATCAAATTTAGCAATCTGTTAATTAACTGTTCAAAACCTCTCTACTCAATCTGCTAATAAACTGTTCAAAAAATGTATTATCAAATTCAGCAATCTAGACATCAAACTCAGCAATCTATTAAAAAAATCAGCAAATCTAGCAAATTAAAATTACAAAAAATTCAGGAACCAGCAACCAGCAAAATTTTTAACATCCACCAACTGGAAAAATTTTCTGCATCCATCAAATCCAAAAATTGCCCTTAATAATGAACTTGAATTGCCCTTTCCAACCAGCAAATCCAAAAAATTCAATCAATATTGAACTCCAATTTCATGTCAATATTAAAAAACCAATCAAGAGTTGGCAATTTAAAATTCATCCCGCTATCACAAATTAATAGAGCTTACCTTCGATACAAATCATATTCTTCCACCTCATCCATAGCATCTCAAAGGGAAATTGGAGTTGATGGATGTCGTAACTAGTTTTGTGTACATATTAGGGCTTCCACCATTGAACTCTGAAAGGAATCAAGAATACGCCCTCCCGTGCTAAAGGCAGATTCAGAAGCAACCGTGGAAACTGGAATAGCTAGAATATCACGTGCTGTCTGTGAAAGAATGTGATATTTGGTGGAGTTTGTCTCCCACCAAAATAAGACATCAAAATCTGACTTATCATATTCACAGCTCGATGCTAAATCCTTTCCAACTCTAATTTGTTACCTATACTATCCTCTTCTTCCAAATGCCTCTTAAATTGAGAGGCAAACATAGCATAGGGATCTTGTTCCTCATCATTAATCTCGAATCCTTCTAATGGTTGACTTAGATCTTGGATTACATAACTTGAATCATTTGCGACATACCAATCAAACAACGTATTCAAGCATAATTTTAATTTCCTTATTAACTCATCCACCTTATTAACATCGTATGATCTTTTAAAACACCATTTAACATACTTCATTTTGTATCGAGGATCAAGAATAACCGCAACAAATAACAAGAAGTTTATTTTCTCAAGTTTCCCCAAATACTTGTCAAACTTAGATCTCATGCTCTCCGCCATTGATTTCAAAACTTCATTCCCATTTCTACACAAACTAATAATTAAGCTTTGTATTAACATATTCTCCAAAAATAAAAAAATGCATTTAAAGTGACAAACAATGAACTCGAAAATCGTAAGGTTGCATTGTAAAAATGCTTTAGAAAGAGAACATATAGCCTAACTTTATCTCAATCTGTAGAAAAAGGAGGTCCCCCTATCATAAATTTGTCATCGCCATCTTCTCTAATGATAAAATTTGCATCTTCTGCTAACCGGCTATAAGTTGTCTGGAATTGAATTGCCCTCTCCAACATGAAGTACGCGGAGTCCGATCTAGTTGGGACATCTAATTGGATTTGGCCCTTGTACTCAATACCTTCTTTCTCAATACACAACTGAAGTTTTGCCATTCTAGATAGTGAGGATCTAACATATTTTGCTGCATTTTGCACCCTATTAATTGAGTCATCAATTTCCTTCAACCCCTCACAAACAACAAGATTTAGAATGTGTGTATAACACCTCATATGAAAATATTCATGTTCTAAGACAATTCCCTTCATATTCTTCATGTTTTGCTTCAAGAAATGAATTGCACCATTATTTGAACTTGTATTATCAATAGTGATTGTTAGCACTTTGTCCACTTCTAAATCAAGAAAAAATGATTCAATGGCCTTCCCAAGAGTCTCACCCTTGTGGTTGGTAACTAAACAAAAAATAAGAATTTTCTTTTGAAGTTTCTAATCACTATTAATATATTGTGCAGTAAGACACATATAGTTTAGATTTGCAAGGATGTCCAAGTGTATGTGGTAAGACAAATTCGAGTTTGACCTCTTGAACATAATGCTTTTTTCAATGCCTTTTTTTTCATTCTTGTAAAGGAGTAAACAATCTTTGGCAACTGTAATGCGAGATGGCACTTTTAGCCATTTAGGTTGCACAACACGAATAAAATTCTTAAAACCTTGACCCTCCACATATCTAAATGGAAGCTCATCTATTATTATCTAAATGGAAGCTCATCTATTATTATCTAAATGGAAGCTCATCTATTATTATCATTTTTGCAAGGGCTTTTCTACATGTCTCCACACTAAAAGTCCAAAAGACAAGGCTTCCCCCCTCTCCCTCTTCAAATTCATTCTTCGATTTGAAACCCAAGGTGGTTTATGCTTTATCTCGATTCTTTGAGCTAAGGGGGTATTTTATACATTGTTGTTCAAGATGATTCAACATGGATGTAGTCCCATTTTGATTAGGATCACAAGCATAGTCAATCCCACAATAATTGCAAGCAGCCCTAGGTCTTTTTCCTGGCTCACACTTCATTTTAGTAAAGTGATCCCAAACTATGGATCTTTTTCTACCACCAACCCCAGTAGATTTATTAGAGGATTTTGTTCTCACCTCGGGTTCGCTAACAGTAGCAGTAGTATCATCCTCATCCTCAACATTTCCAAGGCCAATGTTTTCATTTTTTTCAATACCATTAGCCATCTAACAAAAAGAAAATAAAAAATATAATATTTTAGAAACGAAAGAACAACCACAGTAAAGCTTAAAAATTAGTGTTATAATAATAGCAAGTAAACAATAAATAGAGGAACAAAAAAATGACGACGACGACCCAACAACAATAGGTTTTAGAATCAAAAGAAGAGCAACTGGTTTTAACAATGGGAGATGCTTCACCTTGGACGATGCCGACGAGCTGACAATGTGAATAGTGCCGAAGACACAACGACGTGAATGGTGGCGACCAGCGACAATGTGAACGGTGGCGACGAAACTCACGAGCGACGCTGTGAATGGTGCCAACGAGACTCACGAACGACGAGGTGAACGGTGTTGACGAGTCGACGAGCCCACGACCACGAGGATGGAAACTCAAACACCCGAAATAAAGACGGGGGAATTCACACACTCTCACACTCTCACACAGATAGTTGATGGCTAGGGCTCACAAAAGAAAGAGGGAGTGGCTGCTCTTCTGTAGTTTTGTTAATTGCTGTGCCGTGTGGTGTGTGTATTGGGCCTATTAGCGATTGTGTGTAAGGTGCTCTACAAAATTGTGATATATATCATATATATAGTTTCGTATTTGGGATATATTCGGTCGGTAGAAACACTCCAATCACTGCTGAATCGAAAATTAAAATTTTTTAAAATTCAAAACCGAACAGACCTAGTTTAAAATTAAAACCGACCAAAAGTGTCTTGGTTTGGTCGGTTCGGCCAACCGATTAGGTTACTTTGAAATGACTTTCACCCCTACTTGTAGATGATGACTCTCAGCTTCCTAATCAAGCTATTAGCCTTCTCTTATGTTGTAAATGAATCCAATAGAAAATGGAGAGCATGTGGATGATGTTCCCACTCGATTCTTCCAAACTTCCCATTCGGATTAGATAGCATTCAACCCATTGTAGTAGACACCCCAATTTGACTAAGCCGTATCTTAGGCACCCCCTCGAGTGTTCTTTATTGATGATATATGAGATTATACTAAAGGACACATCCGAGTGATTGTGAAACCAATAACTCGACTCATACATCCATAAAAATCATGGCTGTAACCTTTGAACCTCACGGCCTTTTTGATGCTCCGATCCCACAACTTGCTGTTACCCTTGAACCTCATTGTCGTGTAGGTACTCTGACCTCACAAACGGCCATGCCTTTTGATCTTCATTGCCGTGATGGTGCTTCGATCATACAACCAGCCGTGACCTTAGTATGTCACGGTCGTCATGTTTGTCAATTATTCCTCACGACCCTAATGTTCAGTGTTTACGACCGTGTCCTTCGAATAGAACCTTCTATTCCAGATGTGTGGCAGTGTATTAGAGGATGTCGTCAGCGTCTGAAATTGTATAAAAACCGTCATTATTAGCCATTTTCTTAAAGAGAATGACCCTTACCTGAAGGGCGCCGACACCCTGTCAAACTTGAACCCCGATGCCCTACCGATATACTCTCCGATAGACTTCCCGATACATATTTCGCCACCCTCCTCTTTTCGAATTCATTTCATTCGAGTTGAGTTCGAGGCTTCATTGGCGCATGGAGGACCCTTGGTGTTCGACCATTCACCCAGCTCGACGCCTAGATTGAGGAGGCACTCGCGGGTGACTATCTGATTCAGGTAACCATAGACCGCTGTAACACCTCTAATCCTGCTTTCTTTCTCTTCGGGATCGTTACAACTTGGGTTCCTATTGTATTGTTATTTTGCTATTTTATTAGTCGTAATATTGAGCATGTAGTATAAATGTCATTGAAAATGCTTACATTCATGCCTTTGTGAGAATCAGCATGCTAGAAGCACTAGGGTAGTTCTGTTGTTACGTGTTTTCTGCATATTCAAACCTGTTCACACACTGCACACTATAAAACGTTAGTGGATTTCAATAATGTAACGGTCACAACTACTGGTTTCTATGGCCGTAATCTCTGTTTTGTTAGTTATAACGGCCGCAACCTCTGGTTGTCATGACTGCGATATTACCTTATTTTTGTAACGACCGCTATATTTAATAGCCACAACCGTGATGTTTTGTTTAGTTTTGTGATGGTGACAATCTCTGGTTGCTACGACCGCATTCTTTTATTAATTCAGAAACTTAAATAATGTGTTAAATGTCATTTTCTTTCTGTTTGCTAATAAGTGAAGTATGTTAGACATAGACACAATAAACAATCTAGCATGACCCTTAGGTGTTTCTCTTTTCCTTTCGATAGCATGTCAGATAAGATTTTTGATTTTCTTGTTTGCTTTTGTATGGACTATCTTTAACCTTCTTTTCTGTATTTGTTACTTTTGAAAAAATTAAAACAAGAACTGAACGTGATTAAGTAGAGGGCAACCTAACGGCTGGGTGAAAGGGGTGTCTAACACCTTCTTCATTTCGTACTTTAGCCCCTAGACACTTTTTCAATGGTAACGTAGATTAGTGGCTTATTTTTGTTTTTTTAAAAATCAAGTGGCGACTCCATTTGTCATGTGTCTAGATATTTCGATATTTTGTTTTAAAAGAGAAAATCTTATTTTTCAAATACTGATATCCAAACACAACTCATCTTTCTTCTTCCAGCAGAAAGCCTGATGACCCACTCTTCCGAACGTCACACACCTCCAAATTGGATCTATTAGTTGTTGGCCCAGCTACCCTATTACCAACGTTGTTTCAGTTGAACAACAAATTAAAGATCCTTCCAAGATTCAACTCTACGGCTTGTGAGTTGATAATTTCAAGATGTTTCCCTCTGATCGATATAGCAAGCCGAGGTCAGCTAGTATATCTTATAATAGGCGCAGCTCAATCTGGCCCAAGTGATGGACTATTTGGTTTCTTTATTCGAGATAGAATTGATTGAGCGAATAAAGCTAGCTATTTTCGAAGTGGCAGGGGATGTTGAGACCACAACAAAAGAACATTGTTTATGACCCCAACTATGTTCGTACTATGGCATCATCATCCAGCCATAGAAGACATTTGGGTGTTAAAGGACTGGGTCTAGAAGTGCCATGCCAATGGAAAACTCACTCTTCCCCCATCAGTATTGGTTTACAAGAAGGCCAAGCAGACATCGTACGCGGGGGCTACTTGTATTCTTCTAGCATTTATTTGCTGGATAGGTCGTCAGTTATCAGTAGTGCCTACATCAACTGATACGTACATGTTCTTTAATTGGTCTTGGAAGTATTTGTTAAACCAGTGTTCAATAACCTTTTTTGGTGGAGAAGGAGCTAACCTTCCTTTTTAGATTTGTAGTTGTTTGAAGAAAAGAAAGGGTTGTAGATGCCGTGTGTGATTTGATGGCTGAAACCCCAAGCTGATGGTAAGTACTTCGGTCGTTGGCTCGATATTGCTCTTATCTAAATAAAATTCTCTTTTTAACTAGGATTCGCTTTAAAGAAAAGAAATTACCAAATTCTAACCAAAATTCCAAATAAAATATAAGTTAAAATTCTCATTATTGTTTAATTTTTTTAATATTTTAATTAATCCTATTTTTTATTAGAAATGGAACTGATTTTGTTTATAAAATTTTATGGTTATGCAT
>JAOTRH010000024.1:5454165-5479565 GCA_034768845.1 Heliamphora exappendiculata | reverse complement strand
GGGGGGCTTTTTGTCTCTTTTTTTAGTGATAGAATAGAGCAAGTAGTCAGATGGAAGAGAATGCCTAGGAACTTTCATTTCAGGATTTAGAACATATTAGTTCTGGTATATATTTTTTATTAGAATCCAAGTGGAAGAGTTTATATTGATTGGATGTGGATAAAAAGACTCTAAGGGGCTGTTTGATTGATTGGAGATGAATTAGAGGATATAGAATACTTTTGAATATACAAGTGGATATAGAATACAATGGATATAACTTTGGATATGTATTACTAAGAAATATTTCATACCATTTTTGTTTATGATTGAAAATGAGTGGATATTGTATGTATTTTTGTAGCAATAAAAATTAATTACCCATATTACCCTCATTAAGATTTTAAAATACTCATATTGCCCGGACAGTTGCAGTCTTCTTCCAATCAAAAGTATGCTGTAATAACAAAAATATTACAAAGTTCTTGAAAAAAAAAAAGGAAAATCTAAGTGGATGGATTTGGGTTTTTACAGGAATTTGAAGCAATAACATGAAATGATTTTTGAATGATTGAGCTGCGTAAGACGTTGTTTGCAAAAGTTTCTTCAAATGCATCTTCAGTTCTTCGTTAATGAGTGAGAATTGATGAAAATTTGCCTTTATATATACAAGGATAACTTAGTCATTAATATGCAAGGGATATATAATACCCACACTCCCAGGTATTATACATCCAGCCTTTTGATAGGATATAACCATACTTGGGATTATATATCCCTTTTCTTTGAGTAAACCAAACATTGGATATATGAGTCCAATAGAATATTATAACCATTTCCACCACTTATATCTGGTAAAGAAACTGGCCCTTAGGAGAAGGAAGGATTAGGGTTTGGAGAGTGGATACAAATTGAATATTTGGAAGTGCTTTATTGATTCTCTCTTTTCGTCTCTTCTTTTACCTCTTGGTTTCTCCCTCTGTTCTTTATTTCCCTCTATCATTTCTCTATGTACTCGTTGTCTCTTATGTTATTTCGCTTCTCTCTTTCTTTCATCTATTCTATCTCTAAGTCATAAAAACAAGTCAACAAATATATGTGCCCTTGTCAAGTTTGAATAAATGTTTATGATTAGGTTACATCAATTTGATATGAGAGCGAAGGATCCAGTGACAACATCATTATAGATGGAAATATTTTCAATGTTGAATAATCACGAAACCACAATCTGAGTCTTCTCCAACAAGATGGGATTGATGTAGCCTAATTGATACAAGATTCACATGAATTTGTTAGTTGAGTAATCGGATGTTTACTTATTTTTTGAGCAGCAACAAATACGATTAGTAGTGGATGTTTTCATCTGTAGATGATGTTTTAGGCAATCTAAAATGCCTATTTTGTAGGTAGGGATAGTATCTCAGCTTTTCATCTTTAGCTTGCGGATGATTCCATTTTTTTTTCTCTTCTCTGAAAGAGTCTAAGTCAATTTGCAATTTATTTGGATAGTTTTGAGATGGATTTGTGGTTATAGTCAACAGGAACAAATGCAATTTAGTTGAGTTGGACATTCCACAAGATATATTACTTTTTGGTCTTAAAAGGAACATATAATTAGTTTTGCAAAATATGTTTTAGGTGTTAAGTGTTGATTAAAACCGCTATATTATATTTGTTATATACAAGGTTGAAGCGTACTTATCTTTATGGCGTTTGCTAGTGCATGAAAGAAACTGATCAGTGTGGTTTCTGATACCCACTGGCCACTACACATTGACCGATACTTGTGGCACCCATTACATGCGACCGTGATTGTTATGCGGCCAATACTGCATTTTGAACCCTGCATGGTATGGTTTAAGTTCTAGCAACTTTGTTCTTATTGCTGTCTAAATCACTTTCGAGATGTGTGCATGAATGTGCAAAATGTATTTATTTACTGAGTAGTGTTAATCAGTAGAGCATTAAAAAGAATCTAATGATGAGTTAGCAGCTTCTATTATGATTTTGATGACATGTCTCTTGGCAGAGCAATTAGAACTAGCTGCTCTTTCTCATTTCTTGAGGTTGTGGTTGGAGGTGAGGTAGCAGACAGTGAATCAACTGCTGAACATGTGATTGATGAAACTGATTGCAGAAGCAAGCAGTCAATATATTTACATTTAAAGAAATTTTTCCGTGGCACACGTTTCACATTTCAGCCTTTTCTTAAAAGTCTTCAGGAAAAGCATAAAGAGGGTGATATTGTATGTGTTAGTGGCAAGGTGAGTTTACACTCTTTTCTGTTTTTAAGGTTCTCTTTTAGCACTGTGTTCTGATTCTAGTCATGTTCTATGGTTTTAACCATGGCTATTAAACTTTTTATGCATGATTGTGTTCTAAAAGTGGCTTTTTAAGCTTCTTTTGGGTTCTGATTTAGTTCATAGAGGATATTGCTGTTGCTGAACCGGTGTTGTCTGCTTATTCCTTTTTATTTCTTTTGATCCAAGTTTATTTTATTTGTGTGGGCATTTGTTTTCTTTTTTGTTTTTTGTGGTAAATTCTGTAAAATACTGGTAGGACCTTTATCCCCTCTATCCAATTCTTGGAATTTGAAACCTCAACCTCTATCATCTGTGATGTCTCGGGAGTTGGGGCTAACATTATACCACAAAACCAACAAGCCTAGTGGTATTTCTTTAACCTTTGCATATTTTAGAAGTTCATTGCTTGGTACAATGGTAAGTGCTTGGGCTCCGAAGTCAGTCTGGGGGCAGCCACGTCTTTCTGATGGGCCTGAATGTGTCCCATTTCACCCACTTTGCCAACCCATTCTCCCAGATCTTGATTGTAATTCACCTCTGATTTTCTGTTTGGAAGTTATGCTTATGATGGTGGGAGGCATCTTTGCATTTGAAGGTTTGGTGATTGTTTGTTCAAGGCTCTTTGTGAAGTAATCCTTTTAGGAAATGGTCTTTGGGGGCTTGTGAGTAAAGAGATATAACTTTTAGTAACATTTTTGAAAATCATTTATAGATACTGATTTAAAAAAAAAAACTTTTTTGGGGTGAAAATAATTTAATGATTTTGGATATACTCATAACTGTTTTCATTGCTATTATCAATCTTTAAAACTTTTTGAATGAAAGCTTACAGAGTAAGATTGCTTCTACCAGGAAATAAGCTTCCAGCATGATGTTCGATGTGATTTTAAACATTTATTTCACGATTTGCATGTTTTTCAAACTTGTCAGGCCACACAAAGGGTTGTAGAGACCATCTGTCTTTAATATGATAATAATAAACAAGAAACAGATTTTGTATGGGTTGTAATTTGTACATATTGTTAGAGAGTGCTATTTTTACTTTATGTTGACCAAGGTATTTTTGTAATTATCTTTAATATGATAATAATATAAATACACGTGCGGTGTAGGGACTGATTAAGTCTCTTTATTTCCAGTGAGACTTTACCTACTCCAATTAATGCATATTCTCGATTATTGCATTCATCCTTGAGGATCAAATTATTTCCAATGAGACTTTACCTACTCCAACTAATGCATATTCTCAATTGTTGCATTCATCCTTGAGGGAGCCATCTAGTATGGCCATTCGTTCTTTTGCTTCAGTCTTCTGCCTTAGTTTCCAACAGTGGTGGTAGTGGTAATTTATGTGGAGGCTTATTTATGTGGAGGCTTTGGTTTTTGTTGTGGCTCTCGAGGTGGTGGTCGTACTAGTAGACGTCATGATAGGAAATGTGATCAATGTCATATAGGATCTTATTGGAGGAGTTGGTATGGTGTAAATAGGTTATGTTCACCAGGTTACTGATGGCACTTCACAACTCTTGTCTTAGATATCTTCTGTTTCTTCTAGTCATGTGCGCTTTCTAGTTGGGTGCTTTCTTGTTTTGGTTATCATAATTCTCTCACTACTTAACTTAGCAAGATTGTTCAAACATTTTCCTTTTTTCTGCACCCGCCTTCCACCGCTAATTTAACTAATTTAGCTAATTTAGGTGATATTACACGCTTGACTCTTACACTTCTATCTTAGGATCTCTATCTTGGGACTAGGCCCTCACATGTCTGGTAATTATGTATCTTTTTCTTAATTTGACTCATATTAATCATTATAGAGTCTTACTTGATTGCTCATCTCTAGTCTTTATGTTCCTGAATTTCCTGTTAATTGTTTTTCTTTTAGTCAATTAAGTGAAACTTTACATTGTTCGATAATCTTTTCTTCTACTTGTGTCGTTTATGACCTCAACACTAATAAAACGATTAGTTCGGTGCATGAGTAGGAGGATCTCTATTATCTTGATGTTACTCCTACTTCTCTCATTGTTTCATCTACCTTGCGTGCTACGATTTATCCTTGTTAGTGGAATTTTTGATGGGGCCATCCATAAAGCTTAAATTGGCTACCCTTAGTTTGAGTCATGTGTTTGGTTTTGAATATTAAGCCTGTCAATTAAGAAAACATCAATGTAGTTCTTTTCCCAGTAGTAGCTATAGTCGTCAATCATGGTATTTTGATGTAGTCTATATGGATATTCTTGTTATTGTATATTCTTATTTTCTTATCTTAGTTGATATGTACTCTCCTATGACTTGATTATTTTTGTTGAAACAGAGATCTTGGTTATCTTATATAGCTTTTTAAGTTTCATATTGGAATTTTTACCTAGTTTAATAAGCGCATTAAAGTTATATGGTTTGGTAATGCTTTACAGTACATGTAGTTTGTCGTTGTTTCTTTTTTTATTGATCGTGGCATTATTCATTAGACTAGTTGTCCTCACATGACTCAACAAAATGGTGTCATTGGACGTTGCAATTAATTCCCAAAAAAGGTCCCTTTAGGAAACAAAAAGGAAAAAGCTATGAAAGGAGAAATTATTTAGGGGGTCACGAATATCATGCTAGCACGTTGAGTTGGTGTGCTCGATGAATAAATTGATGTGGTGCTAGACAGCTGACAAAAACGAAGGAATACAAAGAAAAGAAAAGAAATCAACAAAATCACAAAGCCAATATTAATTCTCAATACCTCAAGCTACTCCCTTATAATAATAAGCATAATTTTATAGACCTCCACAAGATCCTTAACTATGAAAAGAAAATAGTAAAATCTCACAATAAAAGAAAATTCCATAATTGAAGCCTAACATCAAGCTTAAATAAAATAAAACATAAAATTAATGAAAATCAAATTTTTCGATCCCACCTAACGTAAGTGGGTCTTATTTTAGACCTTGCGTGATCCCTTTTATTTTTCCTCGGCGAAAAAAGAAGTCGACTCTGGACAGGAGAGTTGTGCTTGTTATACTGCTCTAAGATATCTGGGCAAGGCGTTGTAACTCTTGATCGGTAACCTAAGTAGCATCCGAGATGGGATGATCCTTCCACTTGACTAGATATCTCTGGTAGCCGGCGTGAGAAAATCCGATGATCTCATCATCCAGCACATTTTTGACCTGATTTGTCCACAGTGAGAAGTGGGGAGGCACGCGTGCAGGAGGTGTAGAAGGTCTATGTACCGGAATACTTGCATGAAATATGGGAGGCTCAAATGTGCTTCGATAAGGAAACAAATCTTCCACATTGAAAACATGACTAATACTCATATTGGAATAGGAAGAAAATATGCATTAAGCCCCAATCATCGAATAATGAGGGCTAATGGCTTGGGCATGCTGTTTTTTGAAGGAATTTTTAGGGTAACGCTCAGATCAGACATGCACCATAACATAATTTCCCTCATTGAACTTTGTTTCCTATGGTGAGCATCTACAATAGAAGCACCAGAAACTTGAGAACGATAACGAGAAGTAGCGCGAGAAACTAGAGAAGATACTTCACCAAGAGTAGGTAGTTTGGGTTATCAGAATATGCTAAAACATGACATCGAATGGACTTCAAATCGGGCTTCAACCCTGCCAGAAATCCAATGACAACTATTTGTACCCGTTGCATATGTATTTTTTTGAACATCATTAGCAATTGGGAGAACACCATTTAACTTTTCAGGTCAGCATAAGAATCTGTAACAGACTTGTCACCTGGTTGCAATTGAGAGTAATCAGTGGATAGATTATACATTCGAGTAAGATTACTGGAATATAAAATACGGACATATTCCCAAATTTCTTTGCAAGTATCCAAATGGTTACACACATCAAGAATTTGCGACTCTAGAGAATTCCACTGTAAAATAGCAATTAGAGTGTCTTCTTGTTCTGATTCGAACTTTTTGTTCATCTGATGGTCTCGAGGCAATAAGATGCCTATACTTTGATCAGTCAATTCAATTTTCACAGTTTTGCACCAACGCAAACAATTAATCCCATTTAACTTGCGTGTTATGAGTTGTGAAAGCATAATAGAAGACATGTATGGTTTGGAATCCATACTAAGAGAATAACAACCCTCCACAATCATAAAAATAGGAATAAATGAATCTAATTGTGGTTGGGATATAAACCAGAGGTGCACTAGATTGGAGATGGATCAGGTTTCCATGGGTCAAAGGACATGTAAAAAGAATCAAGGGCAGGGCTTTAAGTCGCGATATCGGTATTGGTATTAGTATCGGTGATATGACTATGTATCGGTGGATATCGGATCGTATTGGCCGATACAATAGTAAATATCAATATTAGAGGTACAAAATCCCAATATATATCGGGCGATACGATATGTAATGGTCGATATTTAAAATTTTGTTCAAGACATAAAACAGAAGAATGGTATTGATGGTTGGTCGTTGGTTTAAAACAGATGAAAGGTCTGGCGTGACTGCGCAAAAGTTGATGATGATAGATTTCAATTGTGGTTCATGGACGAGGAAGAATAAATCGTGGGTTGGGTTTGATGATGATCTGGGTTAGGTTTGATGATGATTTGGGTTGTGTGACTGCACAAAAGTTGATGATGAAAATATGCGGAAGGACAAGGAAAAGCTGCAAAACTATGGTTGCAACTTGCGAAGCTAGGGTTGCGATGGCACAAGGGTTGCAGCGTAAGGGTTGTGACGACGCAAGGGTTGCGATGGTGCAAGAGTTGGGCCTCTAGGGGTTGCAGTACTTTGGCTGGTTGGCTGCGGCTGGTGGCTGGTCTGGTTTTGTGCATTAGGGCTGCAGCTGGTCTGGTTCGACGTGCTAGGGTTGCGATTGGTCTGGTTCGACATGGTGTATATATATATATTTTGAATTAATTTTTCATGGGATATGATCTTGCTCTGATACGATGTTAAAGTAAAGAAAAAAGATTAGAAGAACAAGAGAGCTTAATTTAAAGGATTAGCTCCTAAATATTATCATAATGACATAAAATGACCCTCAACAAGAATAAACCGTTGTAGCCCACTTATAGGTGAAAAACTTTTGTGCATACATTGACATCATTATTATATCCAATTTTGGAAGTCATAATCCTCTAATGTCAGAAGTTCTATTTGCGATCAGCCGATGGCAGGAGATTATGGGTGAAGAGACATTTTTTCAGGGTTGATCTATGCGTTTGAAGCTTGATGATATCACCCAGTCAATTGTTTTACAGAAAACATATATATTTACATAAAATATATATATATTTTGATCAGCAAATAATCATACGCCCACTCCCACACCATGCACTTTGCAAGATTTGAACTCCCAACCTCCCATTTGGGAGGCCAACATCTCTACCATTGGATCAAATGCTATTTAGTGAAAGAAAATATACTACTCATTTTAGCCGACCGTTGCATCACCAATGACAATGTCATCACCAAGCAATGAGTACTCTGTGAATCTCGTCCATGGATACACTCTATTAGCAACCATCAACACTACCAAGTCATAGCATAGCACGAAAAGTGGTCAAGATGAAAGGAAAGCAAGAGATTGCCTTGAAGGACCCGAAATACATTAACTTCCATACTACCATAGGTCCACGCATGAGCGAACTTTATATCTTCTCTAAGAGTACCTTAAGGAACCCAGAATACATTAACTTCCGGACCACTATAGGTTTACGCATGAGCAACATTTGGTTAAACAAGCATTTCACGACTTTCCTTTGAACTAACAAACAAGTTGAGATAGAGAAGTTCTGACTAATTAAGTAGGTGTTTATCCACGAGAGCAAAAGGCAGTATCAACACCAAAGAAAGCAGGGATAGGTGAAGTCGCATTCGATCGAAAGCCACCATCCATAAAGGTTTAAGGTGGAATGATAGAGTGCTTAGAACAAACTTACCTAGACAAGAGCTTTCTTCAATAATCAACCGAGTAAAAAGCCAGCCCCTTTTTATTAACTACGAATAAAATTGAATATCTATCTATCTCTCTCTTTTTTTTAAAGCTTCCCTGGAATAAGGAACTTCTTCCCGATCTGCCCTTTTTGCATTTTTCGTTTAAAAATTTCTACTCATTTTGAACAGTGCTTAGCTTAGGTCCACTAACCAACCAAACCCCGGGGGGCTGGAGATTATTGGTTAGACTTATCTTTTCAGGGTTGGATCTATGCATATGAAGAATGATGGTATTCACTGTCAATTGTTCAAAGAAAATATATTACTCAATTTATCTGGTTCCTGTCATTAGGTCTCTTGCTATAAGAGGGCCGTGGAGTACTGTGCGTGAAGTTAGTCTTTCTCCTAAAGGATATTAACCGTAGCGTTTTGCATGCAGATAGGACTTGATCATAACCACTGTTCTGCTGTTTTTGACATTTTATTTGCATCTCATTCAGTTGAGATCCAGGATTAGTTGGCAGTCGTATATTGGCTGTGACAACATCACAATTGGCTATGACAACATCAAAACTGGCTATGACAGCATCAAAATTGGCTATGACAGCATCAAAGTTCAGTTCCCTTTACCTGTATAATAGTATACGTTGTGACACAGCTGAAAGGTTTCGTACAACGTCCTTTGGAAAGTATGTTTCTCAAGTTTGAAGTTATCACTCATCCTTTTGTTGAGGATGTGATCTAGGTTGTACACTGGTCTCACTGGGAATCTAGTTATCTGTTGGATACTTGGATTTTGAATGAAGGTTAAGAGAGAGATGTTTCTCTCTAGAACTGTTGCACATGAATTGTTTCCTAGATCTGACTACACTAGTTCAAGTATCATTTCTGTTCTACTGATACTGTGTATTCAAAATCTTGGCTAATCGATCGAACTTGGTAGCTCCAGTGGACCCTGATTTTATTTCCCTAGCTACCAAGCCCCTCTTCCAGCCCTAGCTACCAAGCCACTCTTTCATTCTTTATACACAGCATGTGCAAAGATATTGTGTATCAACTTCAAGATTGAAAAAAATATGGATATGTTCAAATGATAAAATTTCTTTTTTCCATGAGGTTACAAACAAATATTGTTCTTGGCGTACAGAGAGAAATACTGTCTTACCGGTGGCGGAAAAATGGGGAGTCATGGACCCCCAAGTCTCTGTAACCTTAGGTGTTCAAACGTCAAAGTTAACAAAGAAATGCATACAAGAGTATTTCATGCTCCATTGCTCAGTGGCCTATAATTATAAATGCAGTCTGACGTAACTTATGCTCATAGTAATATTTTATTAAATCTAGGTCCTCAAAAAAGTTTGATGTTTCAACCTGCTTTATTCAATTTCTTTTATGCATGTATTTTTTGTATACCTAATGATTGCATGTGTTCTTTTAACAATGATATGATATTGAACTATTTTTAATGCATAAATTCTTCAGTTTCTTATTATTTCTGGTTCGCTTTAATTCTTTATTTGTACAGTCATGTCCATACTTTCAATTCACACCTCGACCCGCAGGGAAATGGTCTTTTCCTCTAGCAGTGGCTAATGCTGATAGGATATCATATGTTGGTTCATTAATAAAATTCATTCAACTTCTCTCTCTCTCTCTCTCTCTCTATATATATATATATATATATATATACACACACACACACACAAAATATCGTGCCATTCGTACAAAATTTGGACCTTAGTATTTTATTGCCTTTGGGATCTAGGTGAGGACTATGAGTAAAAAAGGCCACTATGAAATGAGGGAGTATAATATGGATGTACTTGAAGACGAACAAGATTCATCAGCTCGTGCAGAGGGGAGACCATACCCTATATACCCTTCTAAAGGAGGCCTGAATCCAAATTTTCTCAGGGACATTATTTCGAGGTTTGTGCCTTCAATCTACATTGTGCATTTGCAATATTGTTGTAGTATGTACATTGTGCACTAGTTTTGATCAGGATATACTGCTTTTGACTCTACTTTTTCTCATTTAGTGTAATATATGTGTTGATAGACAATGGTACTAGCCCCTTGCTGATAAAAAAAAATTGCTACGACCCCCTTTGCGCTTGTTGTTGCTTCTTACTGTTTTTCTTGTTGTTTATGACTCAAATTCCCTAAAAGTATCTTCTTTTCTTATTATCTAAATATTTTTGGCACGCAAAGAATAAGATATATGCCTGCATTCGAAGTGCGGATTCTCGTATTTTCCATTAATGGATATCTCATATGCATTAATGAATCATTGTTTAGTTTAATTTTCCTTAGACTTTTGTCTTCTTTCATACACTTGGGCACATGTTGGGTGTGGTACGTATTTATTTGGTGTATTAATTGGAAACAGGATGACTATTGAATCGCTATTCCTAATATTTCTTTTTTCTGATCTAGTCTAAATGATGCTATTTACTTTAATTTGATATATTAATGTAAAGATAGAACATGTTGCAAGGTAGTTTTGTGGTTCCCTGTGTGAAATAGGAATCCCCCTTTTATTCCATATGGTAGGTTAAATATATAAGTTTACTCCTTTCTGTGTTGTGCATGGCATGTACTTCATGGTTTTGAAGTTTCCATATGACAGGTTGTATCCAGTTATATTTGGGTGAGGTGTGAATTTGTGTTCTTTAACTTTGTTTTTGAGCTGTATATACTTCTATATCGTGTCATTTATTTGGTTTAATTTTTCAGTTTCAATATCTTCTTTAGGCAGTAAAATGGAAAATGCTTGTACACAATAATGCCGTTTTTCGAGTTTTAGTCATCACATGTAATCAAGTTTTATTAGAGAGCTTAGTGCAGTTCTTAAATGTCCAAAGAATTTGGGGGAAAGGTTCAAAGGACAAAGACCGGTAAAGAAAACAAGTTGCTACAACAAGTACGGTCTTCGATCTATGAATGTCTAAAATGGGAGTCAAAAACCCAAAATGAGCCCCTCGGCTTCATCAAGCCTATGGGCCCACGTGGGTTCCTAAAATCAATAGGTCTAAGCATGACAATCCAACAGAAAACATCCTTGATACAATGCCTAATTAAACTTTTTCAAGAATTATCTTTCTTTCAAAGCCACGTTATACTCGACGTAAGCACGCACGTCCACGAACACACTCGCACAACCAAAAATCGTTATTCTTTTTCTCATCTTCCAAGTTATTCACATTTTGATTCCATCTTCCCAACGTTTCCTATTATTACAAATTCCCATAAACTTTTATTCACACACATTTCCACCTTACATAGCACAAGCCCCATTCTATGGGCTACTTACCCGAAGGACCAAATAATCTTTACTCGTGCAAGTATACAATTGTTCTCTAATGGGCAACTCGTGCCCCACTTGCTTTTTCTGTTACACATCCCAAAATCAATCCAAGATGCCGAGTCCTTGATCCCGTCAAGTATCAAAAATATAATATCAAAAAATGAATTCACACGAAAATCTCGTTCTAGCTCCAAAAATCCATTTTCTCATTTCCACATACTGATCTTCAAATATATCAAAATTTACATTTTTTCCATTTAAGGCCAACCCTTACACTATGATTTCCATATTTCTAGTTTCATATACATTTTTCCAAAAATGTGGAATTTACCATGAAACACAGATTAATTGATATCCACATGATTTTACACCATTTCATAATAATGCTTTTAAATAATTTTAAACACATAATTACATATTTATACAATGTACATATTTTTCCTAAATTTTCTTAAACCTTAACTCTTGTAAAATATTTCATGTCTCGAATAAAATTCAAGAAATTTCTCAATACAAGCATTTAACATATGTAAATTTGAGTTTTGTTGTAGAATACACGAGTTAAGACTTAAGCATAAAATTCAAGAAATTTCTCAACACAAGTATTTTAACGTATTTGGACGTTTTCATAAAAGGCTTAATAACTCACCCAAGAAAGCTAAGCATAATACATATATCTCGATCCTTATTATACTGAGAGCAAAGAAACCTATCTCAAAATGAAGCAAAAGATGGAATGAGGGAAGAACCCTAAAAATCTCGAGTTATCCGAATAGAGTTTCAATTGGTGAAAAAATGTTAGCCTCCTTGCTTAGATTAATTTTCCCTTATTCGGCTTTGCAAAAATATGACTATAAAAGTGCTGTATACACCTGCATAGATTGTATAGATATAAAGAGAGAAGAGAGGTTGAGAAAGTATAATGGGGGGGATAGAGAGATACTAATAATAAGATGGAGGCCACTTGAACCATAAAGGGGGTGGGGTCTCTTGCTTCACCTTTTTTGGTCATCCATAATCCAATATTGTCTTTTTTTTTAATGAAGATGCTAAATAGCCAAATTAGCCTTGCACAAATAAATTAATGAGTTAATTGGTGATTAGTCACATATTGTTCCTATGATAAGTTTTTTAATAGGCCAAATCCTATTTTTGAAATTTAATTGAAGTTTGGACATTATTCCCCTTTATAAGTGGTTAGAGATTTTTGAATAGTCTTGCCTAAAATGGTATGATGTGGCAGGAGTGGTTACTTTTTTGATTTAAAATGTTAGTATTTCGCAACTTCTAATATATACATATGTTTTTATGAAATTAGTATTTTCAGAAGCTATTCATCGAGATCTATCAAACAAGATCCATATCAAATATAAAATTTTGTAAACAAAAAAACTAAGAAATTTGATTATTTTCCTCTTTTTTGAAATTAAGGAATTTCTAGGTTTTATTTTAAAAAGGTTTTATTTTAAAATTTTCAGTTTTGAAATGAGGAAATTTCTTAGTTTTTAAATTTTTCTTCAGTTTCACAACTAAAAAATGTCTCCGTTTAAAACTTTTCATTTTCAAAATATAAGGTTTTATTTTCATTCCTTGTATTCTAACTCATGAAATTTCTTATTTTTCATAAATTGTAAGTTTTGGAAATAAGAATTCCTAACTGACAGTTGATTATTTTTCTTAAAACATGAGAAATTTTACAAATTTCTCAATTTATGAAAAATGGAGAAATTTATTAGTGCATGAAAATTTTAAAAATTCCTCAATCTTAGAATTTCTCAGTTTTGAATTTTTAAAAAAATTCCCATTTTAAAACCAAATAAGCTTCTTAATTTTTAAAAATGTACAAAGTATGTACGTTCAAACATATATTGTTTCTCAATTTTTAAATTTTTTTAGTTTACTAAAACTATGAAAATTATCAAATTTAAAATTTGTCTGTGTTATTTCTCGATGACTATTACTAAGTAGTTGGAGTTTAACTAACGAATTTTGCAGGATTTTGTGAAGATGTTTATCAGCATCACCCCTAATTCTCAAAAACATTTCTCTGGTAAAGCTGCCACGAAATTAGTTTATCGTATAAAGTTAGTGTTATCAAAACGTAGGTTCAATAAATTTGGCATTATAAAACATGATGTTGAGATATCATTACATTCAGATATCATGGTGAAAATTCTTGATTTAAGAGTAGGAGGTGGTGTAGCAGACGTGATACAAGAAAAATAGTGAAAAATAATTACATAGTTGGGATTATTATCTAGCTTCTTGCATGAAATATCCTTTTATTTTACTTTCTATTTGTAATAAATCTTTATTTGATGCCACTGATAAATTTTTGAATTTTTTTTCAATTTTATTTTTGTATAATTTTAGATTAAATTTGAATTTTATTTTATAGATCTTGACGTATGAGTTTCAAAAATATTAATTTTATGAAAAACGGATATTTATATATATATATATATATAATTAAAGTAATGGATTTTTGAAGTTTGAAATACAAAATAGCAAACTTACCATGTTAGTGCAACAACACATTCTTTTTCTATAAATGACGTTGATGTTTTTAAGGAATGATTAATAAGGGTAATTATGGTATATTGAAATTATTGGGATTTAAATGTAATAATTTTTCTTGAGTAGGATTAATCCTTTTACAAGTATGTAAAACAGGACCTTTGCGCAAATTCCTTTAAAAATTAATTACCAATTACTCAAAAAGTAACCCAAGCCCACAAATTTAAATACCGCCCCCTAACCACTCAATTGATTTCCACCCAACCCCGGAAAAAACATTGGGCCCACGGCCCACATAACAGAAATCATTACTGACAATAATAAGTGAAAACCAATTCACTGAAAGAAAACATTACACACCGTAATGAACCGCTCCCCAAAACCATACAATCCCTCCAGGGGGGGGGGGGCGCAGGGAACTGATCTTGAGATTCTTTAAACTATCAAAGACATTACCATGAGGAATCTCCAAACTGACAACAGTTTTATCTAAACAAAATATATAGACAGGGAGCTGAAGGAAACAGCTACAAACAACCAAACAGAGCAGCAGGGAGTTTCAATATCTTCCTAGCATCGACATCAGTTGCAATGATCCCTACTTCCTACTCTCTCTAGGGACAATTATTGCCGGGATTACAGAATTTTGGTTGAAATATTCCAAGCTAGATTTGCCAGTTGGTATAACTATTCTCATCTCACCTCCAAGAATGAACTCTAGCTCTAATATAATTCTTAATTGTTTTCAGTAGAACTGCAGTCTCCCTCTGCTTTTGAGGGAATGCTTTGCGGCAGGAAAGGAGGTGAGCGTATACATCACGTTTTAAAAGTGTCTCCCTTACAATTTTGAACAACCCGGCTGATTTCGTTATTCCATTGAAAGTATCTCCATTGACACCATTTCTGAATAGTAGTCCCTCCAAATATCCACAGAATTAACACGCAAAAAAAAAAAAAAAACAGATGTTAACGGAGTTCTTCATCCTGATTGCATAGGGGGCAGGTGTGATCAATTTAGAAATCCCATTCTCTGAGTCTATTTTTGGTTGCCAAATTGAGTAGCTGTTATATAAAAGCATTGCATTTCAGTCAAACCAAACAGTTTTGAATCTGGGGACTATATCCTGAGCTACTCTTATTGGATTCCAAGCTGGCTTATCAGAATATCTCCATCTGAAAAAGGAAACAAGATGATTTTGTCAGGAAGTAAGTTATTATGCAGCAAGTTTCTAGGATTGTCTTCCAGGATTTCCATGGGTAAATCTATTTCTAGGCCTTCTTGTCAAGGGGTGAAAGATGCCTATCCCTAGCTGCCTTCCACTCATTTAGAGGCCTTGAACTCCAACCTTGTTCCTTCTTTTGGAAAACAAACAATGTTCCAACTGTACTTTAGCTCCAGAATTTTTTGGACCAGTCCCACTTAGAATACCTTCAATTTCTGAAGATTTTATGTGGCAGAATAAACATGGAACTCCAATATTCTTGAATGCTGGTTCCACTAGCTGCATCCTGCCTCGATAGGACATGAAATTCTTTGTCCAACTGTGAATTCTGCTCAAGATTCTTTCTTTCAATTACTTACACAGTTGCACTGGCTAGCTTGAGTCTTACAGATATAAGAGTGATCCCAAGATACTTCACTGGTGGAATACCTTCTGGGATAGGCTTCATTTTATCTTTATCCCTCAAGGAGACCGCTGAATGAAAGATTGCACTTTTAAGAAGATTGGGCTTTAATTCTGCATGGTGGCTGAAATTTTTGTCTTGCTTTCCACTGTAATAGGAAGGAAGAAGTTTTCCATCACCGAGAGAAATATGCATGGAGAGATGGCATTCCCTTGGCTTAACACCTTTTCCCCTTTAAGTAACCTTCTAAGGCCCCGTTATAGACAATGAAGTATCTTGCAGAACATTCTTCAGTCCATCCAATAATGTGGGTAGGAAAATTCATGGCCTCCATGACTCCAAATATCAAATTCCAATCAGAATAATAGGCTTAATATGATCATTCGGCACTAGGACTGTCATTCTTATGATAGTTCCTCACCATCTTCTGCATGAGTAGCACATTTGCACCTCCATGATGTTAGTCCTTTTGTTAAGTACATTCGCAGTAGATAGTCAACTACTTAGCACAGAATCTTTGATATGAAGTCATGGTTGTGTCAGGTAAGGCTTTGATGTGATAAGATATATATTGATTGACCTATGCATCTCTTGAGTTACCTTTATTCATTTTGTATACTACTCCGTTCTCGGTTGATTTTTGGTGGAGTTGAAACTCTTAAGTTTGCTAGAGACAAATTAGTTGTCCTATCTAATAAGCCTAAGAAATCATGCTTAAAGCCTTTCAAGAAGTAGCAGGGGTTGGTTGGGTTGTAGTTTTGTGTTCATCCTAGGTCTTGAACTGTTAGAGTCTCTAGGCTTTGTTTTTTTGTTTTGATTAATATACATTTAATTATTCATAAAAAAGACCTTGGTGGAGACAATTTGGAGAAAGTGGGGAGAAACTGAGAGTTGTTACTCAAATAAACTTTGGTGAATCCATCATCAGGGGTTGAACACTGCAGCGTTCACGATTTGGGTTCAGCCACATGAATTGTTTTTGCCTTTCTACTTTATTCAACAACATATCTTGTCTCACCAGTGATGAAGTTGCAAATGTCGAGATAACAGTGTTATATTGGTTTCAAAAGAAAATATGCAATTGTTTGGAAAGATATTGTGAAAACTTGGCTCAGAAATGACACAAAAAGGAGGATGTGCATTAAGAGCTTAACCTGTTGTTAGGTAAAACGGGACCGTGGTTGAACAATTTATTTATTATTTATTTACTCAAAAACAGATTCGTTCCTTCACATTATATAAGAAGGGAAATCATTATGACTTATTCCATTTTGTCACTTTGCCTATTGAAGATGGACCTGATTAGGCACCCATAAGGTCAAATATAGTAGCCCAGGGCTTCGATCTTATGCTGTTTAAGGTTAGAGCTTTACATTGGATGACGTTAGGTATACAGGTACAGTAATGGTTTAATGTATTATAGGCTACTTTTATTAGAAGTTCAAAGTAATCGCTCAAAGGAATATATGGATATTAGGAAGTAGTGTTAGGATTTTAGGCAAGAATAATTGGGTGACTAGGATTAGATTTATGTGGGTAAGAGGTTTGACTTGTAGAGAATAAACTGTGTTTGTTGAAGGGCATTTTTTTAATCTGTTAGTTCAATTCTTCTATTGTCTATACTATGCTTGGCAGCGTAGAAGAGCAAAAACTTCTGTCCAAGATATCCCTGGGTGCTTCAACAAATGTTTTCCCCATCCAGGTGTAGCATCCCTCTCATATTGATATTGATTCCCAGTACCTGCAAATTAAAGTGAAGACCCTGTATCCCTTTCAAAAGTAAAGTATTGAGACTGAATTAGTTCCAAAGAAGTAAAGGATCAGAGAATTCCCATAACTAAACATCTTACTACCCTGGGACCTGGACACAAGAGAGAAAATAAGGTTGCTGAGAATTCCTGACCTGTAAAGTTGTTGAAAGGCAGTGATTATGAAAAATCTGATTTCCCAAGTGAAATGCTGTTCGGGGTACGAAGGTTTCCAACCGTACTAGTACTAGTCCTACTCATGTGGCGTATGATGAGACCCACAGGTCTATCGGTAGGGCCTCCAGGGGCATTTCTCCTTCTCGTATAGAGTTTCAGGGTCCTCCCATTTTCTTCCATCATATCTTTCACCTTCAAGATCTTCTATGTTGGTATGCCTCCACATCCATTTAAAATTCTATTTCAAGAACTTGGGATACCTTTGTGGTGGCCTGGGGAAGTTGAATTATTTCCTTCGAGATGGTTAAATTATTGTGACTATCACACACTTTGGGCATGTTGACTTCGTGAAGTATTTATGTATTTCTCAGCTGTTTCAGATATTTATTCTTAATTTTTTTCCCCTTCAGAGCATTAACAGCCTTGCCGGTCAATGTTGATCCTCTTCCTGAAGATGTCACTCAGGATTTCGAACTTTTGTGTCTTCACGATGTGAGTAAGCAAGATTCTATGTTTAAGGTTTCCTTCTTGTACTTATGCTGTTCGTTGCTCAATTTGTAATCATACATGCAAATGGTTAAACATATTCTTTCTTTCTCCTTTTCTCTTTTCATTTTAGTTTTGAAACAAATAATATTTAATGGAGCTTCATTTTAGGCCAATAAATAAATTCTTATCAACGGGCGAATCTTTCTCAACATTCTAAGTGAAGATTGTTTTAAGTGTTTCCCATCACTCTTCTAGCCATTTGTCCATTACTCCATATATGTTTCGTGTCAATATATAATATGTTTGAGCAAAAGCAAAAGAAACAAAAATGGGAAAAAGAAATGTAATATTTCTTGCGTGAAAAATGTTAACTATTAGTTATTTTTGTATTAAGATGGTTGAGAAGTAAATGGAGTTTGCACCATCCAGTTCTAATCTTCTCTCAAAACCATAGTTGTCGAATTCAAAGTCAAGTCATGAGTCCAAATTATTTATTTTCTGAATCGTGAATTACATATATTTGGTTATAATTTCATAAACACAATTTCTTTTATACACAATTACATATAGATATATGGTAAATATGATTTTTTTGGCATAAATTGCCGAAAAACCTTTTCTAACCGATGGGCATGTAGTGTAATAGGTAGATGTTCATTTCTATTGCAAGAGATTTCGGTTCAAGCCTCGATGTGATCTATGATCCTATAATGCATTATTGATTACGTTATAATTTATGATAATCAATAGATACATGTATTTTTATAAATTAAATTTGAAGACAAAAATCTGAGATCCATAAACAATTCAAAAATTCAAAGCATAGTGAGGTGCAAGATATATTTAATACAATATGCATTGATTTTTGGTATTTCTTTTGCAAATAGAAACAAATGAATAAAGGTAAATGGATTGTTTGATGTATCTAACCAAATTGTGCGATATGTATCGTTAATCGCATGATTCTAATGCGCTTCATGCTTTCATCGATTCACTCTCCAAATGCAAATTGATTTCTTTGCATATCAAACTAAATTGTGCGATGTGTATCGTGAATTGTACTATTTTAATAATAGAGTTCAGAATGTGCAAAAGCTAGGCATACATCTTTTGCAATTCAAAATCTAAGGAAAATAGTTTCCCATTGGAATATAATGAATTTGAACGGTAGTTTAAGTTTTGGGCTTCAAATTAACATCTGATGACTCTTATTTGCAAGGTCTTATGTTTCTAGCATTGCCAAGATGCACCCTCATACTATCTTACCTAGACTGTGGTATAGGTGTTAAGACACGACACGTGTTTAAATTTCGAATTCACTAGGTTTTCCAATTTTAGGATACGAGGATTCAAACATAAAAAGTTGACACTTGTTTCTAGCATTGTAATGATTGCACCTTCATACTATGTTACCTAACTAGGTATGGGTGTTAGATTCGACACATGTCTAGAGTCGAACTCACTAGGTTTTCTATTTTTAAGATACGGGGACTCAGATTAAAAAAGTGGATGTAGTTATGAAAATATGACACATATAGTACACAATTATATTTTTGTGTTTGTACATACATATATCGAAGTACAACACGGGTAATATATCACGTTTGTTAATATATTTATGTATTTGTGCATACACATATAGTTTTTAAATAGTATAATACACATGGCATAAATTTATAAATAATGTACATTGTTTTTTTTTTTTTCCGGTAAGGAGATAACACTGGAGACCTTGGTATTTAGAATTGTTCAAGAGAATAATTAAGTAGTGTGGTAGTTGCCATAAATTTGCTTGCATAGTTGCATCTTTTAAAAGCAAAAAATAAAATATCGTGGTTACTATATCCAGCTAGAAGTTGTCGTATCCGATGTAGATCCCATATCGATGTTAATGTCACGTTGTGTTGACATGGGTATGACACCCTAAATTGGAGGGTTAATGTAACGTTGCCGTTTATTTTTCTGGTGAGATCATTCCCAAATGTCCTAGCAATGAGGCACAAGTATAGGTACACGATACATCATACATGTATGGTGATGCAACAAAACTTAAAAAATTAGGATACATGTACACTTGGGATATGACATTAAATTTCTTTAAATGTGTATAATTTTTAGAATTGCACTTATGTATACCAAATGCAAAACTATTTTTAGTAGTAAATAGCAACATTCAAGAAGTGTTGGCATTGGCAAGAATAAATAGGAAAACTACAAAAAAAAGAGGAAAAAAAAAGGAATAAATGCTAGATCACAAAAAATAATGGCATTAGTTGGGCATTCAAGCATATAGTAGACCAATGATGTGTTTTGGTTTAATGACATGTATTTAACTTGTTAGGGATTAGGGACAGACCTAGGATTTCATGTGCCCAGGGGCCAATGAAAAAGAAACTGGCAACTGGCAACTGGCAACTGGCACATACAGGGACATGCCTTGCAAAAGAAAAAAAAAAAGAAACTAGCAACTGGCAATCAAAAATGAAAAAAATAGAAGAAGTGGAACTATGGCTTAGAAATTGGCACATACAGGGACATGCATATTCAAAATGGGTTTAAAAGGGTGTACAACAAATATGCAATCAACTAATCTAGCAATAGACAGAGGCTGAAGATCACAACTAAAAAGGAATATCAAAAGCTTCAAAATAATTTAATATATAATCTACTTCAAGGAGACCGAGACAGTGAAACTGAGAGGTCGAAAGTATCAAGTCACCGAAAGCCCAAACATTATTGAAAATAATCCAGAAAAAATATTGGCTTTTTCGCTTTGGTTAGACTGATTTTTTGGGTAATTAATTAAATCGATATGCTAATAAAATGTGGGTTTGCGGTTCTTTTTTGCTGTGAGACAGATAAGAGACTAGAGAGAGGGGAGGGAGTGCCCAGAGACTCAGAGAGGCTGTTGCTTTCAGCATACGCTTGGAGAGAGAAGAGAGAGAGAGGAGACAGAGAGGATTACAGGAAGAGAAAAGAGAATAGTGGGGCAATCTTTCAGCATTGGAAAGGTAAATTAAAATGTCCAGGTTCTCACAAAGAGAGAAAAAGAGGGGGAAGTACAAAAGTAAGGGCACATGAGAGAGAGAGAGAGAGAGAGAGAGAGAGAGAGAGAGAGAGGGCCCAAGTTTCGAAAAATGTGTAATGATATGTGACATGGAAACTTTATATGCACGCATGAACTTTTTTTGCAGAAAGGTTAAGGGTGGGGGAGTGGGTGGTTGGCTCTTTGCAGCTAACTGTAGTGCTGTCCCTGTTAGGGACTTAAAATCACTTTTTGGTGCTCCGACCTAGTTGCGTATAAAAAATGCATCAAGTTATTTTATTTTGTTATTGTTATGTCACCAATTTTATCAAAAACTTAAAGTGTTAGGAAATGGGCTCAATAATGTATATCTAATTATTTAGTAATCTCTCACGTACGACCCTATCTTGTACGTGAAGAGGCGAACAAACGGAACAGGTGCACTGACATACATGGTGCACAATAACAAATATAATAGGGAAACACATCACGAGACTTGAACCCAAGACCTTGTAGAACTAGAGCTCTAATACCATGTTAAGATTGATATATGAACATAGAGAAAAATAGAATAGAGTTGAGAGAGAATTATTTTGACGATAAAAAGAGAGCACCTAATATTAGGGTTAGCTCTTTTATCACTATTAGTTATATGATGAGGCAAACATACAAAAATACAGTAATATCCCGAACTTAACACTCTCCTCAAGTTGATGCATGGATATTTCTCATATCCAACATGCATATAATGGGGTGACACACATTATTAAGCTCTTTAGTAAAAATATCTGCTAATTGATCTGCAGACTTCACAAATTGCACACAAATCGAACCCTTGCATAGGTTCTCCTTAATGAAGTGTCTGTCAATCCCAATATGCTTCGTCCTGTCATGTTGTTCTGGGTTATTCGCGATGTTGATGGCAACTTTCTTGTTATAATATAACTTCATAGGCTTTTCACACTTAAATCCCAAATTCTTCAATAGAAGTTGGAGCCATAGAAGTTTGCTAATCCCATGTGTCATAACCCTGTACTCAGCCTCTATACTTGATCTGGCTCCCACTGGATGCTTTTACTCTGCCAAGTAATCAGATTGCCTCCTACAAACGTGCAATACCCCAACTTAACACTTCCCATCAAGTTGATGTGTGGATATTTCTCATGCCCAACTTTCATACAATGGGTTGAAACATTTTACTGTTAAGCCTTTTAGTAAAGATATCCGCTAATTGATCTTTAGATTTCACAAAGGGCATACATATGAAGCCGGTGCACAATTTCTCCTTAATGAAATGTTTGTCAATCTCGGTATCCTTCATTCTGTCATGTTATACCGGATTACGAGCAATACTAATGGCACATTTGTTGTCACATTACAACTTCATAAGTTTGACGCACTCAATCTCCAAAATCTTTTAATAGCACTTGGAGCCATATAAGTTCATAAATTTCATGTGCTATGGTCTTATACTCAGCCTCTGCACTTTATTTAGCTATCACTGTTTGCTTTTTACTTTGCCACGTAATTAGATTACCCTCTACAAATGTGCAGCATCCTGATGTAGACAGTTTATCATCAATTGAATCAACCTAGTTCGCATCCGTGAATGCTTTTAATTTCATGTGACTATGATTACAAAATAGAAGTTTTTTTCTTGGGGCAGACTTAAGATATCGCAAAATGTGATAAACAACATTAAGATGTGCACTATGGGATCATGCATGAACTAACTGACAACCTCTACAGTATATGCAATATCAGCTCTAGTATGAGATAGATATATTAATATTTTCACAAGCCTCTAAAATATGCACTTGTCGGTAGGTTCTCCATCACCACTACTGAGACAATGATTAGCCTCAATAGGCGAATCTGCTGGTCGACAACCTAACATGCTACTTTCCTCTACTAGATCAAGAATATACTTTCTTTGAAAAATGAAGATGCCATTATTTGATCTAGCTATCTCAATTCCAAGAAAATATTGTAACGCTCATGGATCTTTCATCTCAAACTCTTTAGTTATACTTGCCTTGAGATGAGACACCTCCCTTGCATCATTTCTTGTCACAACTATGTCATCAACATATACAATAAGGATTGTGATCTTATTATTACCACGCTTGATAAATATGGTATGGTCTGCATGACTTTGTCGATGTCCAAATCTTAACATAGCCTTAAAAAATCTTTCAAACTAGGTTCTTAGAGATTGTTTGAGCCCATATAAAGCTTCAATTTGCACACTTTTCCTTCAGTTTCACGGGATGAGAAATTTGGTGGTACATCCATTTACACCTCTTCCTCTAAGTTCGTATAAAGGAATGCATTCTTCAAATCCAATTGTTGGAGAGGCCAACCCATAGTAGCAGCACATGATAAGAGCACGCAAATTGAATTCATTTTAGCTATCGGGTCAAAAGTCTCCTTGTAATCAATACCATAATTTTGGGTAAAGCCCTTAGTAATTAGTCTTGTCATTAATCTCTCCACTGATCCATTTGCCTTATTTTTTACGGGCCCTATTTGGGTGGGCAGCTTATTGCTTATTTGCTTATAAGAAAATAAGCCAAAACACAAATAAGCTGGTTCATTTGGGTGACACAAATAAGCTATTTTGTTTAAGCTTGGTTTCGTTTGGGTGATTTTTGACTTATTTGGCTTATTTGCTTAAATAAGTTTGGTTCGTTTGGGTGATTTTTGGCTTATTTGGTTTATTGGCTTATTTGCTTATTGGCTTAGAATTTAGTTTATTTGGTTCGTTTGGATGACGTAGCTTATTTTTTGCTTATAAGCCAATAAGCCAATAACCCATATTTACCCAAACAGGGCCACGGTAAATACTCATTTGTATCCAACTGGCTTCTTTCCTTTTAGAAGAGAGACTAACTTCTAGGTATTATTCTTTTTTCAGAGATGTCATCTCTTCAATCATAACCTTTTTCTAGTTAAAGTCCACAATAGCTTCCTTCCAATCCAGTGGAGCTGATATAGAGAACAAAGACAAAACAAAAGCACAATATGAGTTTAATAATGAGTCATATGAGACAAATTGTGAAATTAGATGTTGAGTACATGTCCCAACGCCTTTTCGAAGGGTAATAGGTAAATCACAAGTATTAAGATTAGCAACAGATGATGCATTACCAGGTTAAACATTAGAGGAGACTGAAACAAGGGGCAGGGATAGCAACTGGCAAGGTGGTAGTGGCGCACGAGCGGTCTTATCCTTCTGACGTTGAGAATAAGTATGCTGATCAGTTCTATCTAATCGTTCAGCAATATCCTGCTTTGTTTCCTCCTCACTCGACTTTTCCTTCTCCCCTTCAGTAGGAATGACGTCTTGTTCTGTATGATTTGGAAAGACTAACTCGTGAGACTCCTGATTAGGCTGAATTTGTATATTTGATGGCAACATCTCTTCCAATTTTGATGTCTCTCCCTGAAGAGATGTCTTTGAGGGGCAGAAAAAGGACTGTCTCCCAAAAGGCAACAAGTACTTTGTGAGTGGTAGGAGAGTAGCATTTATAGCTTTTTTGGGTAGCAGAGTAACTAATGAAGATATATTTAACAGCCTTAGAATTCAATTTGCTATCCGGGTGTTTAGGTGCATAAACAAAGCAAGTACACCAAAGATTCAGAGAATAGAGATGGAGATGTGGGAAGAAGTTCCAAAGGGTTTTGAATTAAAGGACACTAGAAAGCAGATGATTGATAAGATATGCAGCAGTGAGGATCGCCTCACTCCAAAACGACTTGGGAACATGTATAGTGAAGAGAAGGGAATGAGCAACCTCAAGAAGATGATGATTTTTCTGTTCCGCAACTCCAATTTGTTTAGAACTGTGTACACAATAAGGTTTTAAATTGCGGTATCGACCGGCGTAATGGTCGCCGTCGCGTGTAACGGATATCGGGCGTATCGGTCAACCTGTAACGGGAATTGAGCATTGCGGACGTGAATTTTTTTCAAGCGCTAGCAAATGGTATAAAATTCATTAATACACATTCTAACCTTATTTATTACAAATTGAATGTTTGTAGTTGTTTTTAATTACTATTTGAACACAAAAAACATGTGTTCTAGAATTTATGTTGTTTTTAAAATTTTAAAAAATACGATATTGTTGTATGGTAAAAGAATTTCACTAAATATCTATGATATTATACATACTAATTTAATTGATAATTTTTTATAACAAAGACAAGAAAATTATTATACTAATTAATAAATATTTATATTACAAGTAACTACAATACTACATATAAATTATATAATAACAATATTAAAATTTTAATATTATTA
>JAOTRH010000024.1:5424078-5454065 GCA_034768845.1 Heliamphora exappendiculata | reverse complement strand
CTAGAGGTTCTGCTGGAACGATCTAGGAGAAGAAGGCGAGGGCGGCGACTATGAGATCCAGCGGCGCCGGCGAGTGTACAGTAGCGGTGGCGAGGGCGACGGCGCTCTGGGATGCAGCGCTAGAGGTTCTGCTGGAATGATCTAAAAGAAGAAGATCTCTCCGGCGACGGTGACGCGCGTAGCGCGACGGCAGTTGCGGTGACACGAGTCACACGACGACGGACACCTCAGATCTCGGGCGACGCGAGTCGCGCGATCGCAGCAGCGGTGACGTGAGTCACACGATGGCGGGTAACTCAGATCTCGGGCGACGCGAGTCACGCGACAATAGGAGCGGCGACGGCTTGACGGGAGTCGCGCGACGGCAGCAACGGTGACGTGAGTCACACGACGGCGGACACCTCAGATCTCGGGTGATGCGATGGCAGCAACGGTGACGCGAGTCACACAACGGCGAACACCTCAGATCTCGGGTGATGCGAGTCGCATGACGGCAGCAGCGGCGACGGCCTGAGGCGACGGGAGCAAACAGGCGACGACGGCGTGTCCCGGGACGGTGTCGGCGACGGGACGCGACAGCAGCAGCGGCGACACGAGAGGGCAGCGACGTGACGCGAGAGGGCAGGGGGTGACGGAGGCGAACGACAGCGACGGAGGCGACGGAGGCGAACGGCAGCGACGTGACGCGAGAGGGCAGGGGGCTGAGAGTACTACAGGCCTCAAGAATGTAGCTCTGATACCATTAAGAAATTGAGAAGAGTAAAATAACTGTATATTTTCTGTGTGTTGAAACTGTACAATATATGACCTATTTATAGGCGAATAGGAATAAACAATAACGAAAATTAAATCAAAATAAAATTAATCTAATCAATCTAATATTCTAATCAATCTAATATTCCAACAGTAATAAATGATATGATATATTTTATTGGGAAATTTGGGATTAAGTTTTTTTTTATAGTTAAATTAGTTTTAGTCACATTTAACCTTTTCTATTGTGATTAGTCTAATTTTATTTTTTATTCCTTAAAATATTCTTACATATATATTTAGAAGATTTTATTGACTAAATCATTCCTTAAACGAGAATCAAATATTCAACCCTAAAATCTCCCACAAACTCTCACGTCGCAACCACCACAACCCTTGGTTCGTTGTAGTTTTCATCCTCCATCGTCGTCCTCGTCTTCGCCATTAACTGTCGCCGTCGTAAACCTTGACATCGCTGTCATCCTCCCTCGCCGTTGCAGTTATCATCCTCAACGTCACTGTTTGTTCTCCCTTGTTGTTGTCGTCATCATCCCTCATCAAATAATATATATATCGGTCATACTCTACAATGCATTTTCAATGATCCTGCACGTCATATGTAATTAATATATATATATATATATATATACAAAAGTTAAGATACTTTTATGACTCCATCTTGTATTTTTTTAGTGATGTTGCAGCTCAAATACAACTGATGCATGCATCATTTGAACTTTGCCTTGTATTTTAAATGAACTCGCAACTCAAACACAACTGATACATGTATCGACGATGTCGAGGTTGACAGTGGCAAGAGATGGTGACGGTAATAGCGATAGATGATGACCGTAACGACGAGAGAGAATGATAGCGACGTCGAGGATGACTGCGACGAAGGATTAAGATGTTGAGGATGAAAATGGCGACATAAGATGAAGACGACATAGTGTGGATGATTTTGTAGTGTGAATGATCCCTCCGTCTCCGTCGTGACTTTGGTTCTACATACTAGTGAGAAAGAAGAGGAGGTCGAGGTTGGCGACGACGACAAGGAGAATGAGAAGGAGGGGCGGTGTGCGTTGGTGTGAAGGTGATAGTGGTTCAAGGACAGCAACTAAGGTTTGGAGAAGGGAAAGAAAAGGCATGGCGGTTAGGATTATGCTAATTTAATATTATACTAATTTGAATTCTTAAATAAACGTGAATCAGTTGTACAAAAAATTCAGAATTTGGTGAATGCTAAAATAGTGGAGATATGGTTTATAAATCCTATAATCAATTATATATTTCACTCATTTAGAAATTCTTTATAAATAACGCATTCATATAACAATCATATATATAGATAATAGCATCACCCATATTAAAGCTATATATAGATATACTTGAAATTAATAGAAATATTTTAGTCCTCTCATTTTGTTAATTTAAAAAAATAAAACTAAATGCAACAATAAAAAAATAATGGGAATAAAACTTTTATGATGTCTAAAAGCAAGACTAATTCTCAAATAACTGTATTTTAAAATAAAATGATGTATTAAATTCAATGAAAATTTTATTGAATTAACTCTAAGACCCGAGATTGGTTGACATATCTTTTGATTTTTTTAGTAAAAAATATAGTTGGTTTTGAAAGAAAAAATTAAAAGGTTAAATAAAAATATTTTTTCTACCACACCCTGTTCAAACTCGTATTTTATTCTAAAACACAATAATACTATTACTTAATAATTTATTTACCATTAATGTTAACTATATATAATTGTTATGCTCACCTATCCAGACAAGCAATAGATTTTTAATTTGAATAAATAGCAAAAAAAATTAATCTAATTAATTAATTTCAAAAAATGTAACTTAAAAATTAATTTATCAAACAATCTATTTTAAGTCTAATATATTTTTGTAGCTAAAATACAAAAAATAGTTTTTAAGCTAGTTTCTAATCAAGCCCAAAAAATAGAATACGATAAGACATATTTTCAACAATTTTGTTACAAAATTATTAAATATCCTTGTGAACTTATTTACAATTCAAAATGAATAGTTTAAATTTAATTGGGGTGCAATCCACACCACAAACAGTTTAATTTGAATTATTTATTTAAGATTATGAGTAAATTTATAAATATATTTTATAAATTTGTAACATTTTTATATTTTTAATCTTCTTTTATATAATGACTTGATCGAATCGAATAACACAATTATATTCATAAATTGAGTTGCATAGTCATGTCCAATTGGGAGAGACGAGGAGTAGAGAGGTATAATTATACATTTTTTAGCCTCAAAATAAATATATTTTAATAATTTGATTTGTTTATTTTATTATTTTTATTTATATATTATTAATAAAAAATTTAATTGATCGAATATTATTAACTGCTTTAACAATCACAATTGCATTAATAAAAATAAACTATAATATTTGTTTTATTATTATTTTTAGTAACATAAATGTGATTTGTTAAGTCAATTAACGATATTCGATTAGTTTAATTTTTTTTTAATAATAATATAAAATAATAAAATAAATAGTACAAATTATCAAAATATATTTATTTTAATTCATAAGAAATACAATTAAATCTCTTCCATCCTCAACTGAAGTAGAGTGAACTAGAGAGATGCTAATTCCTATCCAATTCAACATCTTTATCCTTTACAATACCGTACGAAGCAGTTATATTCTTTGCAAGCAGTTATTAAAGGCCACTCCACTACGGTATGAAGCAGTAATTAAAGGCCGCTCCAATACTCATATATGTGCAAATGATTAGAGACTCCCAAAAATATTATATAATATATGTTATTCTTAATAAAAAAAAAGTTATTAATGCATATTAAGTGAATAGAAAATCTATATATTTAAAAAAAATATTCTAAATTTTATTCTAAAAATAATTTATAAGGTATAAATGTATATTTAATAAAATACTAAGCACACTTCAAGTAAATTATAATCACCCACTTTAAATTTTAAATAATTTTTTTATTATTTTTTTTAAGTGCATAGTATTATTGTAAGTGGATTATTCTTATAATTTACTTATCTAATAAAAATAAATTTATATTATTTTATCTAAAATATTTTTGTCACATCATTATATGAAAATACCACAAATAATATTGCATGATGCTTCAAAACTACATAATAATTATGGAGTGTTTGAGAATAATGTTACTAGTAATTGTTATTTTTATATTATTAATTTTATGTATAAATTATAAATATTTATAAATATTTATAATTTTTATTAAATACTTATAATTTTTATTATAAGTTACGATTTATAAATAAGTAAATAAAAATAACTTTTGCTAAAGATCACCTTACTCTTCATTTATGTTAACATTGGTTGCTTTCTGACTCAAAAATCTTTTCAAGTTCCGGTACTGCCACAACTCCCCAGCAGTACTAACCAATAATCACCCACCACCACATACAACTAACTACTCTTATCTCCTACTCTCTTGTATATATAATATACATCTCCCAAAGTTACACCCCCGCGTAAATTCTCTCTCAACCCTCCCTCTCTCTCTAAAACACACTCTTTCTAAACGGTAGATTCGGCCGGCGGAAGAAGCAGAAGTCCAGAACTTCCACCAGAACTCTGGATCACCAGGACGGACGTATATCCATTCCTTCAGTTAGTTACATAACGGTTTTCTTTTTTTCCCCATTTTACCCTGTCCTTCTTCTCGAATTTTCCCTCATACGCCATTGATCCTGCAGATCCAACATTAGATCTGAAAAACAAGAAAAGAATTACTTAATTTAACGTTAATTATTCAGTTCTGAAACCATGATTTCTTGGCATGATCTTTACACCGTGTTAACGGCGGTGATTCCGCTCTACGTGGCCATGATCTTGGCATACGGCTCTGTTCGCTGGTGGAAGATTTTCAGTCCGGATCAGTGCTCCGGAATCAACCGATTCGTCGCTATTTTCGCCGTTCCGTTGCTTTCCTTCCACTTCATCTCCACCAACAACCCCTACGCCATGAACTTCCGATTCATCGCAGCAGACACGCTTCAGAAGATCATAATGCTCGTCGTCCTCGGCCTCTGGACCAACTTGACCAAGAACGGAAGTCTGGAGTGGATGATCACGATCTTTTCACTCTCCACGCTTCCAAACACGCTCGTCATGGGGATTCCCCTATTGATCGCCATGTACGGCGAGTACTCGGGAAGTCTCATGGTTCAGGTCGTGGTTTTGCAGTGCATCATCTGGTACACTCTCCTCCTCTTCCTCTTCGAGTATCGCGGCGCTAAAATGCTTATAATGGAGCAGTTCCCGGAGACCGCCGCGTCGATCGTCTCCTTCAAGGTCGAGTCCGACGTCGTCTCCCTCGACGGTCACGATTTTTTGGAGACCGACGCGGAGATCGGCGATGATGGAAAGCTCCACGTCACCGTGAGGAAATCAAACGCGTCGAGGCGGTCGCTTGGGCCGGGGTCGTTCTCGGCATTGACGCCGCGGCCCTCGAATCTCACCGGAGCCGAGATTTACAGCTTGAGCTCGTCGAGAAACCCGACGCCGAGGGGCTCGAACTTCAATCACTCGGATTTCTACTCCATTATGGGATTTCCGGGAGGGAGATTATCAAATTTTGGCCCCGCCGACATGTACTCGGTACATTCCTCGAGAGGTCCGACGCCGAGGCCGTCGAATTTCGAAGAGAACTGCGCTCCGGGAGCTCAGACCATCAGCTCGCCGAAGTTCGGATTCTATCCGGCGTCTCAGCCGGCGCCGACTTCTTATCCGGCACAAAACCCTGAAATTACATCTACGGTTACTAAAGCAGCGAAAAATCCAGTACCACAATTACAACCACAACCGCAGCAGCAGCAGCAGCAGATTATTTCTCAGAGCAAAGCAAACCATGATGCGAAGGAGCTTCACATGTTTGTGTGGAGCTCCAGTGCTTCGCCTGTGTCAGAAGCCGGTGGGCTCCACGTGTACGGTAGCACCGATTTCGGTGTCTCGGAGCAATCTGGGCGGTCCGATCATGGGGCCAAGGAAATCAGGATGCTAGTTGCTGATCAACCCCAAAATGGGGATAACAAAGGTAAGTATTCACGTCACAAATCACGGATTTGGGGAGCTGCCCACGTCAGGAGTGCTGTGATTGCAATTTTATTAGAATCGGAATCAAATAATTTTATTGGAATCGTTCATTGTTTTCAAATTAGCGAAGAGTTAACTCATGCAAACAATTAGTTAAATAGGTTATTATTGGGCATATGATTCAAATATATTTAAATTGCAGTTTATATTAAAATTTAATTTATTTTTTCATTACTAATATACTCCAATTATATATATAACTATATCTAATTGATTTATTTTTTTACATAAAGTACCTACTCACTAAGTGAAAAAAAATAAACAATTTTGATCAAATTAAAAATTAAAAATTATTTTTTTTATACTTACAGCTCAACTAGGGTGACTTGCACAGGTTCCCTCGTCGCCCAAATCACAAGTATTAATTCAAGTTTTTAAATCAATACTTGGGATTTTAAACTTTATAGTATCAATTGATATTGTTTGAGAATATATTCGTATTATTAATTAATAATATTAACAAAATTGATTCTTTTTTAAAATTTTATCTAAAATTTAAAATTATTCTAGTATAAACTGCACAATACATAATTAAGTTTGAATTTTTATTTTGAATTCTGTATAAATATCTTGAATTTTTTTTGGGATATGTCACATTTTTTTTATTATTGCCATTGTTAACTATTTTGATACCACGTATTATTATTAATTGATTAATTTAACTTTATATTAAACATGTTTGTATATTTATTCTATTATATAAAAGAGAGAACACTAATTTGATGTCTCTTGATTTTATGTAGATTTTTTAATTTTCCATATTGTTCCAAAATCATGAATTTAATACTGCTAAGGATAACTTTAAAATTTTAAAAAATTTATAAATAACTACTTCAATTTAGTTTTTCAAACTTTTTAAAAAATAACACATTGGTTTGATTTTTCGTTCTTGTAACTTCTGTTTTTAAAGCTATTGCGGGAAATGAGGACTTCGGTGGGGAGGATTTCAGTTTTGGTGGTGGTGAGAAAGGAGAAGAAGATAGAGAAAAGGAGGGACCCACAGGCCTCTCAAAATTGGGTTCAAGCTCCACTGCCGAACTACACCCTAAAGTCGTCGGAATTCACGATTCCGGCACCGGTAAACATATGCCTCCTGCCAGCGTAATGACCCGTCTAATTTTGATAATGGTTTGGCGTAAGCTTATCCGAAACCCCAACACATACTCGAGCCTCATTGGTTTAGTTTGGTCTCTCATTGCGTTTCGGTGAGCCAATCATAAATCAAGAAAAAAAATTCAGATATTGTTTTTGTTTTCGTTATGTCATTATTTACTCTTAATACTTTAATAGCAGGTGGCATGTGGGTATGCCGAAAATAATAGCGAAGTCAATCTCTATACTATCTGATGCTGGTCTCGGAATGGCTATGTTCAGCTTAGGTGAGGACTCACGTTTGTTTTCACGCTTGTTTATGTTTTCTTTTAACTTATTTATGCGTACGTTAATTAATTTTTTTTTGAATTTGATTAAAGACAAATCATGCACACTTATTTATGCGGACCTCAATTAATTTTCTTTTGAATTTGATTAAAGACAAATCATGCACACCGAGACTAGAAAATTCACAATCAAAACGACAACCCTTGGGGTTGAGTAGTCACGTTCCATGGCTGACGTTTGGTTCTCAATTCCCAGGCCATCTCAATTTTTTTTTCTTCCTCGTCACATGTTCTCACTGAAGAAGTGTGTAGTCCACATTTTTTTGGTCATTATTTTATTTCACCATTGACCAAACAAAAATGCCACAAGTAACCACTTTTTTGATGGATTTATACCACGGTTTATTTGAATGTCTTTTTGTTAATTGGCTTTTTATTTGGTGCCAATATTTTCTTTTCCACGCATTTGGCCAAATGATAATTAGGTTTGTGAAAGAAAAAAAAAATTAGTCTGTTAATTCACACCAATTCAAATTGTTCTATACGTTTTGCGATAGAAACATGTTAGAATTTGTGACCTTACTGACCTATACAATAGAAATCGGCTTGGATTTTAAAACTTATTAAACTGTCACTAAACCAACTCTTCCTGTTAGTTCACATTTTAAGTTTTTGTAGTTTGTACAAATCAATCGTAGCTGTTGATTTAAAACTGCTAAAATATTTTATCAACTCATTAGCTTTTAAGCATCGGCAAGTTAGCGGCAAGTGGAAAGATTTCAAATTGATAAAAAAATAATTTGATTAGTAATTATTTTTAAAACTGACCTACTCAATCCGTGCATACCTAAATGATTGATGGTGATATATGCAAATTTATGAACATTTTCATGTGGTTGACATCCATACATGTACTCTTGTTATCACAAAAAGTCTGGAATAATCACTGGCAATGAATTGGATTGATGACCACCCGACAAGGTGGGGCCGAAACACGCTGTCACTAACGGTCCCAAAACGGTGGTCACCCCACTAGGATAGATTCCCCAAGCTAAATTGCGGCAAAAGCAGTTGAAAATTTTGGAAAAGCAATGGCCATGTTCGGGATTTTGTGTTTCAATACTTTTAGTTTAATCCACTAGTCATTCCAACTTTAGATAGAGGGCACTACAAATAAGGAAGGAGTAGTCCCATGGACAACGCCTATTTATGAGTTCTTGTCAAGCTCTCGCCACCCCTGGTCGCAAATGAGATCAATCATATTACTACATAGTTAACTTGAACAATTAGAAATTGAACTGATTTTAGGTGTGGCCCGTTTTTTGCTATACATACATTTTCACAAATAAATTGTCCAAAATTCATTTTGAGTTGTTACATATTAAATAGGTCTATTTATGGCGCTCCAACCCAAAATAATTGCATGCGGAAACTCTGTTGCCGCCTTCGCCATGGCCGTGAGGTTTCTCACTGGCCCGGCAGTGATGGCAGTATCTTCCATTGTCGTTGGACTTCGCGGGACCCTCCTCCACGTCGCCATTGTGCAGGTACTAACTTAGTTTTACGAGTAATACATATATATATATATACTTTATATTTTATTACAGTTTTACTCTATACTTACATAAATTGTAGGCCCAATTTATTATTCGGAGTGGGACCCACTATTTATGTGAATGGGAAGTAAAACATGAGATGTATATAGTTTCGTTATTTATCTATTATTTTTTATTTAGATATGTTTTATGCTGTACTTGGATTCATTTCATGACGAGGCATGTCGATCTAATACCTATACTTTAGAGTACTTTCATGCAAATCCATTTGACATTATTTTTATCCAAACAGGCTGCACTTCCTCAAGGAATTGTTCCATTTGTCTTTGCAAAAGAATATAATGTTCACCCTGCAATTCTTAGCACTGGGTAAGTGACACATTTGTTGAAAAAAGACTTGGATCAACTCTTCCTATTGAGAATTATGTATCTAAAATATATTAAAATCATTAAATTATATGAGAATTTAGTGACATCAAAAATTTTGAAATATAATCGAACGGATTTTAATAATGCATTTAGAATATAGATATATAAGATTTTCAGGGCAACAAATCCTGTGTCCCGAAAAGACCATCTCATCCCCTTAAGTTTTTCTTTGTTTCTTTTTTCCTTTTCAATTGATTTGATTTGATTTGATCTCTTCAATGCATAAAATTTCAGGGTTATCTTTGGAATGTTGATTGCGTTGCCCATTACTTTAGTGTACTACATTGTTCTTGGATTGTGAAATCTCCCCGGAAAAAAAAGCCAAGAAAGTTTGAAGAGCTTTTTGGATCGTTAGATACGGGTCTTGTTTGGGAGGATCGTCGGGTGTACTTTGGTAAGATACTAATTATCGATGGATTAACTCGTAAGATGTCATTTTACGAAGAATTAACGCAGACTCTGATCCATTCAGAACCCATATATTTTGACTTGGTGAGTACCCACCCCTGGTTAAGAGGATCATGTCCTGTCTAGCTGAAGACAGACAATGGGGAGAAAAACAAGGGAAAATCATAAAAATAGCCATTCGAACTTTTGGCGGTTGGAACGCTACGTAGCGTAAGAGGAATTCAGGTTGTTATTCCCTTTTCTTTTTGGTTTTTTTTTGTTTTTTGTTTTTTTTTTTTTTCATTTTGCTCTCAATATTGTTTAGATTTTTTCTGTAGTGCTTAGAGTGAGTTGGGTTTGGTTGTTTTCGTTTGGCTTGGATGTAATTACTTCCAACTTTTGTGGTCAAAAGTGGGAATTGCAACTCCTAATATTCATTCATGTAGTTGATATGAAATATGATGTGCTTCCCACTTCTCATTAAGAGAAAAGGCATGCACTCCTGAGTGAACTTTCATGCGATAAAAAGTCGAAAAAAAGGGGATAAAAGTTAGAGAGTTAGGAACATATAAAGCATAATATCTTTTTGTTTAAGTGGGTTTTGTGCTTTTTGACCAATAAAAGTTTTGTCGGATCGATGTTTTTTTGAGTAATAATTACAATAATTAAATTCGGATATAAAATTTGAAGTGATTCATTAAATCTGGCAAGTTTGGCTGTGCTTTTACTGTTTTTTTTGCCTTTATAAAACTTTTTCACCTATTGATCAGTTTCGGTTTTTTTTTTTATAGTTTATCTTGATGAAAGAAATAAAAAAATAAATTTTCGTTATTCAAAAGATTAAAAAAATCACTAAAGGCAAAAAAATTTATAAAAAGAATCTAGCATATTGACTTATTTTGTTATATATATTTTGCCTTTTTTAAGGTTCTGTTTATTTCGACGTAAAATATTTTTAACTGATAATACTTATGTAAAATATTATTTTTAGTAAAATATTTACCTCATTTAATTAAATTTGACTTACAAAAAATTAATTCGTAAGTTAATTTTGAAATGCACCTTTAGAACATTCACAAATCTTTGCTGTCTTTTGTCATTCTCATAACAAATAAGAATGAGAGAATAAAAGAAAAATTCTTCCTACATGAATTTTTTCAGAATCTTTCACCCGAATTATTCTCACATTTGGTCACTCTTATCTCTCATTCTTATTTTTAAAATTTTAACTAAACACCAAAAAATACAATTAAAAAAAATATTTTTTACAAAATTATTTACATGTAAAATATTTTTCGTGATAAAGTATTTTACGTCGAAACAAATGAAGCCTAAATTTCTCAATCTTTTTGATTAAGAATTTTTTCTTTTTAGATTCATCTCACCCAGAGGATTCTAAAAAATAAAAAAATTTAAATAACTAAAAAATTCACTAAATTTGATGTCAAGGCCAATTTTTTGCTAGTTGTAGCTTATTATTTCCCTATCACCTCATACCAATTTGTAAGACCAAAAAATCAGGTGCACTTTGTTGTTAATTTGAGAGAAACCTAAGGTGAGATGTGAAGAAAAGAGGAAAGCTCTAGTAAAAAAGTGCTTTTCTTTCTTAAGCTTTTGATGCACCTACGTATAACTATTTGGTATTATTAAAATTAATAATTTATAAATTGTACGTAGTTTATATTAGAAATTGTGAGTGTTTGGTACAAAATTATAATTTATAGGTAAAATAGAAAAAAAAATAATTATAATTTGTAGCAGAAATTATAAGTGTTTGATAATTAAAAATTATAACTTATAATTAAAATTAATAATAAAAAATTAAAAATTATTTATAGTAATTTTGTCAAACATCGGGACTAAAAGCAGTCAACTTTTTAAAGTTATGGCGGTGGGAGTGGTTGGTTCAATTAATCAAATTAACCTCCTTTATGGGAAGATGCTGCCACCACCAGTTTTTCCCCATTTCAATAAACTCCACACAAACGTCTGTCACCTCAAAAAGGTGTTTCTTATCATTCCACACCATTAATTTTCAAACGGTCATATGTTATATGTACATACTTAGAATACATTTTTTTTCCCATAAGAATGGGATCCCTCCTTACATGTGGGGCTCGGCACTTGTGAAAGAATTGTGTCCCTTTCCGTGTTTTGTCCACATTTATGCAAGAAGTTTTATTCCCACTCAAAATGAAAAAATTAGGGTTAGTTCGTATATAGATGGTAAACAGAAATGTGAAAGTGAAGGAAATCTTTAAAAAAAAAATGTGATTTGTGCTTTTATCACATTATTTCATAGATTAATTTAATAAAAATAATTTGGCCACTATAATATTATTGTAATAATAAAAAACTAAAAAAGAGTTAAAGAATAAGGGTAAATTACAATAACTTCTGACGTGAGATATGAGTCAAATACAATCAACTTCCACTACAAGAAAATGGGCTTTTCTCTGAGTTTATTAAATCTCAGAATAAATAGATAAAACGCCACAAAAGCCATTGCCGACACTTATAATGGTGTTTCTTTAAAACGCCGCAAAAGGATGCGTCGGGAATACTTCTCACGTTTAAAAAATGCCGGTAAAAATTCCTGGGGATTATTAGCAGCATTTATTAAATGCCGATTAAAAATAGTTGCCGGTGTAATTTTCCGATACTGGTGAAGATTTCCCGACGTTTAAATAAATGCTAGTAAAAATTCTTGGCGTTTATTAGCAGCATTCATTAAATACCGTTAAAAATAGTTGAGGGTTTCTCGATGTTCAAATAAACGCCAGCAAAACATTTGAGGGAGATAACAAACGTCGCTGAAAGTTAACAAAAAATGCCATTATTCAAGCTATTAGCGGAATTTGTTAAGAAACGTCACAAAATGTTAATTTTTTTGCGGGATTTATTTAAACGCTATGAATAAATCAATCTATTTTTTAATGATTTTTAATTTTTTTGTTACACTTTTTAATGCCTTCCGAATGCCCGTTGCTTGAAGGTTAAGACAAGCATTTAGGTTGTCTTTTCCTTTTCTATCAACATTCAATATCATCTATAACACATTATCACAAATATTTTTCTCAATATGCAATCAAATTGAGGTTGTGCCTAATCAAAATCTATTTCCAATATAATAACTCAAAAAATATACTCTTCTTCTTTCAATTGTAGAGTGAAGTAGTATCTGTATCGTCATCTTCCTCATGTGCCCTCCTTTTCTTCCTAACATGTTGATCATCTTCGTCTTCATCTTGCTAATTTCCAAATGTATTCACAAAGTCCTTTGAAAACATAGTTAATAATTCAAGCCCGGATAATCATGGAACGCACGAGTCTAATTCGATGGTTGTATCAAAAAGACATGAGATCATATCAAAACTTATGATTTCTATCTAACCATCGACAATGGCCTAGATAACACATCTTTCTTCCATGAACCAATAGATGTGAATGAGTGTTAACAAGACATCAATGATAAGCTAAACAACCCTTTGTGCTCTAACCTGACAAGATGTGAATGAGTGTTAACATGACATCAATGATAAGCTAAACAACCCTTTGTGCTCTAACCTGACAAGCTAGCAGATGCAGAAAAATCATTAATCATCCACAACAATAATGCACGCATTTTGAACATTCGTTACTCGCTGCATCATAAGTTTTAATACCTTTATTGGGTGATCCGGGAGTACAAGTTCACATAGTATTCTCATCTAATATGGTGATAATAGATTTTATAGAATATGACGATTTAATTTTATTGGAGAAATTATTAGATAGTTTTGGAGTACTATGTAGGCGATAATACGTGATATTCCCGACAAATTAAAATATTTGATCACATTAAATGGGTCATATTGTTTTTGGTAGTTAAATGGATCATATTTGTCTACTACATATCTAACAAATGTGGGTTTACATTATTTCACCTGGAGTATTTTTTGCTACGTTGTTATATGGGAGCACTACGTAGACAATACCATATAGTATTGCAAGACTACCAAATAATTACTCATTTTATTGAGTGATTAAAAAACAAATATAACTTATCTAATATAAATTATAATTATTTATTTATCAAAAATATTACGTAACATCGTACACACACATATATATATATATATATATATATATATATATATAGTCCGAAACTACTTAATAATTTGCCCACGACGCCATCGTTTCAATCTAAACTATCAATTTGTCGTTTGAATCTAGACCATCAATTTATCATTTCCCATTTGATGCACAGATAAATAACAAGATTCCTCCTTCACTCTTGTTTAGCGTGTAGAAATGGATTTTATTGGTGCTGTTGGCTTATTTTGGGTTTAAAATGATTTGTTTTCATAATATAAATTATTTATTTTATTATTTTTATTATTTAAAATATTTAAACAAAAAACTAAATGAATTAAATATTATTAAATATCTCAACAAATTACCTGTGTTAAAAAATAGTGAAATTCAAATACCATTTAATTTTTAATAAAAATATATACTTTGTTTAGACATTTAATGATATCTAATTAATTTAATTTTTTAAATAAATACACTAAACCATGATTGACAACCCCAGCTTTTCAATTTTTTTGGCTAAAAATGAAAAAAAAAAAAAACCAACATAGCCCATTTATTAAAAAATAAAATAAAAAGCTAAAATGTCAAAAAAATCAAGTCCAAACACTATATTTTTAAAAATTTCTATTTAAACTCACACCACTTTTAAAAGATAATAATATTTTTTATTCATAATTTATTTACTATTACTACTAATTATATATAATTATTATTTTTAACTACATAGAAGAAAAAAATTATTCAGTTAAAACAAAAAGTAAAAAAAAAAACTTTTTACCCCAATCAATTTGTTTTTAAAAAAAACTAGTTTAAAAATTAATTTATCAAATAACTTACATTGAACTAAATTTAATTTTTTAACTAAAATCCAAAAATTTATAAAGATAAACTTTTTAAGCTAATTGTACATTGGGGTCTAAGAACAGTAAAATAAAAGAATCTTATTATTAAAATAAATCTATTTTGAGTTCAAAATTAATGGAGCCAGATCCAATCCATTTCAGGGAAGCCAAATTAAAAAAATAAGTCTATGACGTCTTTGTCCTTATAATTCTCAGCTGTACGAGTGTTTGTGAGTTCCAAAGCAGGGTTAATTTTGAAAATGAGTAATGTTATGGTGATTATTATCACATTTAGATACTACATAATATAATATAGTATTTCGTGTATAGTACTTATATTATTTTATAATTTTATTATTTATTTTTAAATATTATACATAAAATATCACATTATATTATACTCGCATATAATTATTAAAATATAATCACTATAGTATTATTGTTTGGAAATTAGAGATGCGGAGAGTTAAGCCATTAAAATATTAAAGGCAATTAAAGCAAGGGAAACAAATATATTTGGTCGGCAAAAAGCTATTGGTGGAGAAAAGCGGTCAGCCGACCCGAGTCCCCGGGGCGAGTACGGACTCTCATGGTTTTGTTGGGAGAGTGCAATAAAAGCAATAAGTTATCAACACAACGCACAGAATTTTTGCATGATCATCTGGCTTCTAATAAATATATAGAAATAAAACTCCCATGGCATAGCTTTAATAAATTTTACCCTTACTCATCATTTCTTTATTTCATGTCATGTATTTATTAAGAAAGATAAATAGCAAAAAGGGAATCTTCAAATTTATCTAGAATTTAAAATTGTTAAAATTTTAATTATCAATTCTCGAATGCAAATAGAAATAAAAAATTTTGCACAACAGTAGAAAAAATAATCGATAAAAAAAATTTATATAGTTCAACTTACACCGATTCATGTCCACGAGTAGGAGAGTAAATATTCTGTTACGTTGTATATGAAAGAATACAACTACTTCCTATTCTTTACTAGTTATTCTCTCAAATATTTTTTCTACATTCATCATAAAACTCCCACCAATGTCTTATTTATAGACACACAAATTAAAGAAACCTAAAAGCCTAAGTTAATAATATTGAACTTTATGTAAAAATGATTCTTAGTGAACTCCTAATTTTACTCTAACCAAAATACACATAAACCAAATATAATAAAAATATGATCCTGTAGAATACAAGACACATAATCCAATAATCTCTACCTTGACTTGAACTATACAAACCACCATAAAAATAATTAGCGTTGATATCAATTCTACTGTCTCCATTGAACTGCCATACCCAAATACCATGGTCTGCACTTCTACACCAAGCTGCCCACACCTTTATCCGAAGTGCCTCACAAAACTTATTACTTTGTAGAAAAACGTAACTCTACCTCTCTTTCTTTGTGCACGCAATCGAAGAGATCACCACCACTAATTAAATCAAAAGGAAAGGAGCCTCGCTTTTCTCAAGGTGTACATCTTTTCGTCACATGTGTTGTATTAGTCTCTTTACCTGAAGTTTTTTCCTGAACATCTAACAACCGCTGCTGTTGCATCTTGTTAGCATACTGCACATCATTTGATTTGCTCACCTGTTATATGTGCCTCTCTCAACTGTTGTTATTGTCTTTTGCCTTGCACGCCATTTCAAGTCAACATCTTTTTTTTTTCTTTTTATGTGAAAAATAAATATGCTTTGCCTATACAAACCAAGATAAAAAAATATATATGTACCCCAATCTCTTACTGTAGCTTTGAATAATCAACTATCGGCTCTAATACCACTTGTTAGGATTTAATCACCAATGCCCGATCGCAAACGGAAGCATAACCATGCGCACATTAAAGAGAAAAATCAAACACAAATTTATGTGATTCGACACATCCTACCTATGTCCACAAGTGAAAGAGATAATTCATAATAACCGTAGAATGTGCAATCATTAGACTAAAAACACCTCAAAACTCAACACTCACAAAATTATAAGGCCCCGTTTATAGTCAAACCCTAAAATCATAACCATCATAAAATTATAAAATTCTATATATATTAAATTTTTATTAATTCATGACTCCAACTAGTCTAAATATATTTAAATAAAATATTAATTAAATAGGTCCGTAGAATACAATGCACATATCCTAACAAAAAACAAATAAATTAATCAAGTTTTCTTAAGTGTCTTTCTATTATCCAATGAAAATATTATGCAGTATTTTTGAATCAAACTAAACCTCGTCCGAGGTTTAGTTTGATTTTGAATCAAATTAAGAATTAAATCGTTGTAAACAATTCTAAGAATCTATACCTTCGAAATCAAATATACGTATCATAAAATCAAACCAATTTAATTGATAAAGCCATGTTACTATAAATTATTTGATTTCAATAACTGCATTTATGAGGAATGCGGTTAACGAATATAGAAGACAGAGTGGACAATTGGAAGCAAAGGCAATCGAAAAAGCCCACCCGTATACCCTTTCATGAGGAATGTCAATCGGTTGGGCATTTCACTCGAGAATGGGTCCGCGAGTAAGAGTTAGAAGAACAAAAGAGGCATATTCAAGCCAAAGCTGTCCAGATTTCAGCATTAACGGCAATTTTAAACACAAATAGAACGGTTTAATTTTGATTTCAAATCGTGATTCTAAGACTAGAGAGGAAAAACTAAATTATAGACGAGATGAAAGAGAGAAAAAAGAGAAGCAATAGAAAAGAGCACTTATATAATATTTTAAGTTTCTTCTTGTTTATAGTGCATTATATAATACAATTACAACAATATTAGAGAACAGCTTAGTTGATTTTATACGATTATATTGAAAATTAGTTCGTGAACTTTATCATAATTCATAACTCTTAATTACTTAAATTCAAAACATCAATATAAAACTTCAAAATAAACCAAATTTTAATATGTCTGAATTGATTTACCTATTCCATCTATTTTTCAACACCTTGACAACCACTCTTCTTATGCGGCGTTGATTGGGCTTTGACTTATATGTAATTTCAATAAAAAAAATGTTTAATAGATTCGATCTATTTAATATATGGTGAACCATTCTAATAGTAAAATGATGCATAATAATTATGTTTCATATTTATTATTCACGCAACTCCGTTCCTTATCTTGGATTAATTAGTGCATGATCACGTAACAAGTTTTGCTTGTTAAATAGGTTTTCTTTTTCTTTTTCTTTTTTTACTTGATTCTAGCCGGTGCAGTGATGGGATTTGGCTACCAGTGTTGCTAGGAAATTATTGATAGACGTGTAACCTTTTATACTTATTACAAATATATATTTTCATTGTCAAATTATGCTAATATCGAATAAGTATATATACGAGGGATTTGTACAATCAAATTTCATATAAGTATACCATTTATTATAATGCTTTCTGGCTTTAAACTAGATAAATTTGTAAAAAAAACTGTTGAAATAGTTGAATGCTTCCAAACTCAATAACTAAATAAATGAACAATTCGCTCTCTAGAATCGAAATTGATTTACAAGATTGGTTTCTTTGACTTTAAAAAAGTCAAAAGGCTGTAAAAATATTACAACAATCAATTTGTTTAGATTATTTGGAGCAAACTCTTCAACATTTAAGTTTAAACGACATTCAAAAATATTTGAATAAATATCAAAATTTACATAATGATTTAATTCAACTTGCTTAATTACCTTTAACACTTTTGAGGTTTAATGCAAGCATGCAAACCACTTTCTGAGATGGAAGATATAATAATTTTGTATCTTCTATAATAGGAGTTGCACAGACTAGTTTTTGTCATGAATCAGTCTACTTTAATATACACTTGAATTTAAAGTGGTTCATATCGTTCTGTACTAAAAATAAATATTTAATTCCTTAAATTAACTACTATTAACCTGTAGAATAGTGGTTAAGTCCAGATATCGTTCTTTATGGAATATGAAACGGAATTATAATTTTCACAACTTAAAATTCAATCCAATTTTTTCAATTAAAAATTGATTTGTTTGTTTTAATCTAAAAAACTTGAAATAAAATCTAATTTAGGTAAGGGGGAAAGATTCCTAGGATTTTAAATCCACTCTAGCCAATATTTTTTTCATTTAGATTATATTTCTTTTATACGATTTAACTAAATCTAGTCACGACTACAAGACTGACATAGATTATCAAAATGATAAGGTCGAATCTAAACCTGATATATCTTATCTAAGATTATGGCACGGATCATCCGGAGCACGACCTGTCCTATTAAAGTATGAAATGTCTCACGTTTAGATAAGAATAAGAACAGATAACAATTGCATGATGTCGTTCTTACAATCACAAAAAATAAAAACGAAATTAGATAATCAAATTAAAAACTCGTTGATCAGAAGTCAACGTCTTAAAATCATACAACAAATTGAATCTGAATTAAAAAGAAATAAAGATCTAAACTACCCTTAAAATACCAAGTATAGTTTCATCAAATCCTAGAAAAAAAGAGTTTAGCCGCTCATATTACGGCTCTAATCCATGTAAAACTGATGAAGAACAGCTTCTCGGGCCTCTGTCTTCAATTTTTCGTCACTTTTCGAGCCTCTACAGTTGCCTGTAGAAGGTTTTTAGACGAATATCAGATGATCCTTAATGATATCCCATGCCATCTATATAAAGGTGTTGATCTACACCCCCTAGATTGTAGTTTTCAAGAAGGACTCTACTTCACAGGCCGTTCGAACGCGGGTAAGTCTGTTCGGACACTTTTCTTTCTGTCTTGGTTTTGTCCATATACCCGTATTTTCGTTTGGATAGATTTCTTTTTGTTTTGATTTGTCCAAATGCCCGTAATTCCGTTCGGATGGAAATTCACAACATCGCGATTGCCTTGTTGTTCTGACTTCAATAGAGTATAATTCTTTTATCAGAACTCTGGATAAGGTCATTCCTATGTCTAAATTGAAGCTTCAAAAGTCTAGTTTATAATGATTCTATTCTCATATCAAAAACCCTTTTGTATAAAAAATTATGACCAAAATTGTGAAGTTATATTAGTTTTCTTCACACATTTTCACATGTTTTTTGCCGAACTTCTTTTGAAATATTATTTTCTTTACCGTTGAACCTTTTTACCAATTTTCTTGCATGTTTACTGATATGTATAAATTATTATTCTTAGATCTCATGGTGCCTGGCCTTCGGGCCCCGAGATGTAACTAAAATAACATTGTTTTGACCATTTGACAACTTTTGACCCATTTTAAGCTCGACTCTCCACCATCTTATCACATTTAATGCTGACACAAAAATGATAATAAAGCATATTAATAAACATAAAATCAAGGCATAACTTAGTGTAACTCGATAAATTAGATTGACGCTTTTACACACCGATCAATCGTTAACAAATATTAATCTTTTTAATGTTATAGCGTTAATTAAACAGGCTCATGGGTATGACTTTTAACATGGTTTATAATCCATAAACTTTTTCCAACTAATTAGTAAAGAGTTTCAAAGCCTAGAACATTAAAAGTTTAGAGATTGGTTCTTTTAAAATTTTGATCTTCAATTTTAACTTTTAATAAAAGTACTTTTTATAATGATCCGCACAACAGCAAAATGCAGTCTTCTTTTGCCAAATGGTTTTCAACCTAGTACCAAAACATTTATCAAATTAATTGCTGTAATCTTAGATTATTAAAAGAATTGGAACTAAAATAGATGTTATGACTGTACCTGAAAGGTCTGAAATCTTAAGAATCAATGATGATGCATATGACAAATCGAATCAACAAAAGCACTAGAAAATATAACAAAACAAATCTGTACTAAAATGTCTGGAAAGGTGTCCAGACGGCGTCTAAACGGGAAAACTCTAAACCAAGCTTTGAACAAAAATTGAAAACTGGTATACCCAACAAGGTGGAAACAGGAATATACTTGGAGATCTTTCTAACTTGATCTCGTTTCAGCACTTGAAGGAGAAAATTTCAAGATCAACACACGAACCGGCAATCTTATCACCAACTTAGATCTTTAGTCGTATTTTCGAACACCAAAACACAAACAAAGTATAAGCTTTGATCATTCGTGCTTCAAACCCTAGCTTTGGCTATCTTGTTATTCTCTGAATTTTCATAAGTGTATAAAAACCCTAATAATCAATCAACTGGTGCCAAAGGGTTATAATGGTGTATATATAGGCTACAACATGAATTTAATGAGTAAATAAGACTCGGACTTATAATGTAATTAGAAAAATCCAATTCAATCCAGAATTAATTTTTTAAAAATATAAATTATAATTCATACCACTAAATAATCGTAATTCTACTCCCGACCTTATTCTCAGAAAATTTATTTTTGAACTCTTGCTATTAAATGCTTATTATTCTCTCCACATTAAGATTATAGATTTGCGTCAATTAAATTAAATTATTAACAATTATATTTAATCGACCTTTCAAAATCCTTAATACCTCCCTGTCATGGCCCACTAGCTCACGTGGCACTAGAAGACAAGAAAAGAGCTAGCATATGGCAATTCAAGACACCAGAGGTTTATAGAAGATTTCAAAAGGCACGGGAAGGATCCAGAGCATGGAAGAACCTTGAAGAGCTTATAGGAGTCCGGAAGGTTCCAGAGCATCCTATAAGATCCTGGATGGCTTTGAAAGAATGTGAAAGAATCATCCAAGCCCTAGAGCAGTGGAGAACACTCTAGAACATAGGAGAAGTGTATGGAAGGCTAGATATTTTCTAGGAAGGTTCTTGAGGAAAAATCAAGGCCTTTAGATCAAATTGATATCCACCGTCCATTGAGGAGGTGGAGGCCTATATAAGGATGAGATCATCCAAGTGAGTGATACTTAGAGAGCTCTATTGAGAGTGTGATTCAAGTGAGAGTTTACGAACTTATAATCACTTGAGGATAAGAGTCTTGTAGCCTTGTAAAGAAATCTTGTACACCATTTCTTGTATACTAAAAGATCACTTACCCAAGTGTGTGTCTCTTTAGTGAGAGTGAGAGGTGAGCCTCTTGATCTTGATTGAGGGAAAGACTGACTTAGACATCCAGGTGCACTGTCTAAGTGCCACACGGGGCGCAAGTATATGAAAAAGTCTTGGCCCGTGAAATTTTACTTAACTTATTTGAAATGTCGGATTATAGAATCTACATGTAGGGTTTAACATAATCAAAACGTATAAACTTCCTTGAAAGGGAGTATCATCAATCCTTATTCGGGACGTGGATTCTGTCAATAATTAATATTCAAAATATACGTAGTGCGGTTATCCAACACACCAGACTAACTCATCTGTAAAATATCGCACCATTTAATGAATCAAAATAACAAACACTAAATATATGTATTTAATAATTATTTCGGGATTAAGAGTATAAGTACTTATAATAACTATATAGTGTAAATTTTTTTAGATAGTCAGTATAAAAATAATTATCCAACGTGATCTATTCAATACACACAAAGTGTACTACCACAGTGAGTCAAAACTATATCGTTCTCTATAATCAAGATAAATTTACTAAAACATTGTACTATAGTTCTACCGATAGTATGTTCAGTTACATATGAGAATATGAACTAAAAATTTATATTCTACAAGAACCGATAATCTGGTTTTCAGTGCGTAAGCCAAACTATTGAGACTCGGACCCGTTTTAATTATTTTAATAATGGTGCAATTAATAACACGTATCAAAAATAAATAATAAATAATAAATAAATATATATGTTGTGACTTTTATTTCTGATAAATGGCCTATGGGCCCAATAATTTTTTATCAATTTTTTTTATCCGCATGTGTGGTTGGAAATCTAAGAAATTATTTTAAATTTTATTTTTTTAAAAAAACAAAAGTTTTGATAATTTTAGGAGACAAAAAATTTAATTATTAATGTAGATTTATAATGAGAGTTGTTTATTTATAAAGGAAAAGTTGACATGTGCGATGTATATGTGATTTAATGTATTCTATTTCATAGAAAAGTTAATGAGATTTGTTGAGACAAAATAAAAAAAAACCCTAGTTTAAGTGATAAGTATATTTTGATGGATGAAATAGAATTGTTGAGTTGGTTGTTAACTTAAATTTAAAGTAAGATTTGACCTTAGTTTTAATCCATAAAAATGTCATCTTTTCAGTATTTGGAAAAAATATGCTCGAGTATGGAATTTGTATAAATTCATGGTGATTGTAGAGAAATAAAGTTATAATCATGTAGGGTATACATGAAATGTTTAGGTGAATACCACGGGTAATGGTTGAAGTACCAACAATTAATTGAGGTGATATATTGTATAAATTGAGGAGTTTTGAAATTAACTTGGACTTAACTAACTCCTTGGTGAAAGTTCGAAAACTTGTACAAGAATTGGTTCCCATTTTCCTCGAGTTAATCCCCGTAAAAGAGGCAGCGGTGCCCCTATCTTTCGGTGCTATTGTAAAGGGTGAAATTATATGGTAATTAGTTATTTACATAAATAATATTAATTGAGTTAAAGAAACATGGTTGTTGTTAAATTATAAGAAGAATTGGATCACATGCGTTGGGCTGTGTTGATTTAAAATTGTTTGTTATATATCGAACATTATTCATGTTGCTTTTTTGTTTAGAATTCTATTAAGCCCCAAGTCATGTTGTTTAAACCAAAATTTTCAAGTACGGTTGATGAGAATATGGCTTAGAAGAATCAAGCATGTTTTTAGTTACTTTGGTTATATTGGGAAGAATTTCCCTTTATACATTTTGTGAATTGGTTTTTGAATTGAGAGATTTGTTTTGTTATGTTTTGTAATCATACATTTAAGTATTGCAAGGCTTTAAGGTTAAATTATCATGTTCCTAGATATATGTTCATGTATGTTCATCTTTTTGCATAAAAATGAGTGTTGAATGTCAAATCAAGTAAAAAGGTCAAAAAAATAAGCAAACTGGTGCAAGACCGCTCGAGCGATCTACCACCAAAAAGGGGGGAGTTCGGGTTTGCCAGGAGACCGCTTAAGTGGTCTAGAGTTTGCTGGAGCGAACTCGCCTGAGCTTGGTCCGAAAATTATTATTTTTTAAATCAATGTATTTTCTTCATTCGAACTCCGAATTGGATCATTTTTGTACTTAAATTAAAGTCCCAAAAATCTTCCTTCCAATGGTTCTACTCGCCTATCTAAATTCTTTTTACGAAAAAAGTTATGATTAAAATATTAAAGGTGTGTCAGTTTTTCTCACGAGTTTTTTGCATGTTTTGGACAAACTTTCCTTGGAAACATTATTTTTATTACCGTTGGACCTTTTTCATCAATCCTTCACCCCTTGGACTTTATGCTTGAACTCTTCATTCTTTGATCTCAACGTCAAGGGTTTTAAGACGTGACACTTTAGGGCCTAAGATGTAACCGATATAACGATGTTTGACCATTAACTTTCACGTTGGATTTGTTGACCTTTGACTTTATCTTATCCACTTGGGATCCTTTCTTTTGTCTCCGAGCCCTTCATTCTCTCTTGTTATCTGGATCGCCATGTCATTATTTTTAGGGCTTGACACGAACTCTACACACCAAATTAACTTCTATATAGAATAAAATACACTCATGTACAATATTAAATAAATAATATAACACAAATATTGTTCATATAAATTCTTATTAAAATAAAAAAATAAATTTTATTATTAAATAAAATCAAAAGCAAAATTCATTACACAAAACATGATTTTTAGTGTACCACCCTTATAGTACTATCTATTTTGTGATACCTTATCTCACATCAATGGGAGGTAAAAATTAAGTGTGATATATATATATAAATAATTTTTGGGTTACTACTAATAACTTGAATTTAAATATTTTAGACCGCATTATTAAGCTCATTTTCTAGCTATTAGGCCAATAGTTCAATCGGATAGTTACAAAAAGGTATCAGAGCCAATGTTGGTTCCCATGTAAGACTGTGTGGTGGTATGGATAGATGAGTAGAGGCTCCAGAGAGAGATAGAGACCCTGAGATTGTAAACCTTGTGCACGCTTATGGGCTACTCTATATACGCTAATTGGCTGTTATCTACATCCCAATTATGGTAAAGTGCTTGGGCCACAAACAAGGACGTCGCGTATTTGAGTAGGGAATATTGTGATACCCCATCACATATCGGTAGCAGATAGAAATTAAGTCTGGTATATAATGAAACTGTGGGCTACAACTAATAACTTGGGCTTAAATTTTTGGGTTGTGTGGCTCTTTATTCAAGTTATTGAGCCAGTGGTCTGCTTTGATCATTACAAAATTATGATACATTATTCCACGTCGGTAGAAAATAGAAATTAAGTCTGATATATAATGAAACTTGTAAGTTATTACTAATGACTTGGACTTACGCTTTTGGGCCATATTGTTAGGTTATTTATTAAAGTTATTGGGCTAGTGGTATACCTTGGTTATTACAAATGGAGATGGTATCAGAGCCAACCCTCAATCCCATATAAGGCTCTATGGTGGTGTGGATAAAGAGATAGATGCCCTAAAGTTGTATATTCTGTACACGTTTATGGACTGCTCTCTGTCTACAAATAGACTGCTATCCATAATTCAAATAGGGAAAGAACTTGGGCAACGCAACGAGGGTGTCGTGTCTTTTAGTTGAGAATATTGTGATACTTAATCCTGCATTGGTGATGTTGGAGACAAACTGTCAAGATTATTGATTTGAATACAATTTTTTCGATAAAAAAAATACTGGATGGACAATCGCCTAAACAGGCTCCAGTTTAAAACTTTTTTATGTCGCATGATCAAAATAAAATTCGTATTCCCAAAGTTAGATTTGGAATTATATTTTTTAAAATTTAGTAGAATGATTTCAATTACTGCAATAACCACAAATGTGAATCCTTCGAGTTGAAACTCCGATCAAATCTTTTATTGTGTTCCCGAATGCTAATCACAAACATAGAGTGAGATACGATCTAACGTGATCTTTAATCTGCTAATCTAGCTACCTAAGATTTACTTGAAAACTCTAATTCAATAATGAATGTCATGTGGGCTAGGGTTAGCATAACCACAAAGACATAAACTACACTCCCAATTACATTCTTAAAACTGATTATTCGAACTCCTGTTATTAAATGCTTAACTCATCTCCCTAATTAAGATTTTCGATACCCGCAAATTAAATCTAATTACTGACAATTTAATTTAAACATCTTCTTTAAAAATTCTTTAAACCATTTCGCTTAACTTATTTGACGGCCGAACAATTAAATTCACCTATAGGGTTTAGTCCGGTCAAAACTTATAACATTTTTTTAATGGGGTATCGTCAATCCCGAACAATCAGGACGCGAATTCCATCAATAATTAATATTCACCATATATTTAATACCGCTATTCAACTCATTGGGAATATTGACCCGTAAAAAATTGCATCATCTAATAAATCAAAATAACGAATATTAAATATACGCAAATAATAATTATTTCGGAATTAAGAGTATAATAAGCACTCATTATAATCTTAGGGTATGAATTAATTTATATAATTAGTGTAAAATTAATTATCCCAATGTGGCCATGTTCAATACACACAATGTGTACTAGCACAGCGAGTCGGAACAATAAACAATGCAATTATCTGTTTTCCGTAACTAAGACAAGTCTACTAAAACTCTGTGGTACAATCGTACCGTTGGTTTGTCTAATTTCATCTAAATTGTGAACTAAAACTTATATTTTGCAAGAACCTATAATTTGATCTTTTGTGTGCAAATCGTACTCTACACACCAGATTAAATACTATACCGAATAAAGGACATTCATGCATAATATTAAAAAAATGATATTGCATATATTGTTCATTAAGATTCTTAATTTTATGAAAAAACTGTACATAAAATAATACTATACAGAATAATGAAAAAATAATTTTATTAAAGAATAAAATAAAATACTAAAATCAACAAAATTCATGATTTTTAGTATACAATCATAACAGGTAGAAGATAAAAATTAAGTCTGATATATAAAAAAAATTATAAGCTGCTGCTGATAACTTGGATTTAAGCTTTCGGATTAAAATATTTTGAAGCAACTCCATATCTAACTTGTAAAAGCTCTATTGTCAATTAGAATCAGATATAACAGAACAATTTTACTAATTAATATCTTCAAACCATTAGTAATCAATTAAACCGAATTGAGAAAAATAAAAATAAAAATAATTCATTCTTGGTAGCCAACTACTAGTGGTACTATATTTAATACTGTTCAACCATTCATGCATAAGGCTTCCACTAAGCCACAACATCTGTACCTGAATTCAAGTGATCCAGTCATAAATGTGAATTCAAGTGATTCAGTCATAAATATAGATAGCCGGTCATACCGAGTAGTCATTTTTTTTCTTTTGCATACTTGAGACAAAAGTACCACCACGATCCCTCTTATTTTTTATTAAAATATTAAATTTCAAAAATATGAGATTAACTAAATGGTCATTTTTTTTCTTGTCATGTAAATATGCTTAAATACGTGAATCGATGGTTATTAATAGAAGTTAACTATATGGTTAGGCTGAGTGGATGTTTATTGCTTAATATCTTTTTACTGAGTATTTTAACTCTCGAATCCTTTCTTGAATAATAAAAGGGTTAAGTCTTAATATCTTTTTACTGAGTATTTTAACTCTCGAATCTTTTCTTGAATAATAAAAGGATTAAGCCTTATCCACTGAGGTATTGCATAAGTTTTTAAACCTTATAGCCAAGTGGCAACTCTGTCTAATGTATCTTTATTTTATAACTTTATAGCTGCATTTTTGAATTGATAGAGGCTTATTAATTCTAAATGATTGATCCATTCAAAATATAAAAAAGAGTTGAACAGATATTCTCGGATCAAGGTATCTACACTCATAGGTTCTGAAGCATGGAGGTCTTGTTTGCTATCGTTTCAAGACTTGACTTAACGCTTGAGCAATTTGACATCATGATAGCTTTTCTGCGTGGTGAGATTGAGAAGCAAACTTTGTTGTTCATGGTAAGGAAGACTTTATTTATTTGTTGAAAAGATCATTATACGGAGTAAAAAAATTACCTAGGCAATGGCACAAATGGTTTGACACATTTATGGTGTCACGATTGCTATAGGAGTGAACATGATGGTTTCGTATATATTTTAACAGTCTCTCAAACAATTTTTTCATTTATTGATGACACGTTGATTGCTGTCAAGAATAAGTCAACGATTGATAAGTTGAAACGCAACAAAATAGTCAATTTGAAATGAAAGATTTAGGTGCAGCGAACAAAAATAGGTATAGAGATACACAGGGATAGAAAAGCTATGAAACTACGCTTTAGTTAGAAGCTACAGTAACATTGAGAAGGAACTTGAGTCCATCATTGTGGAGAATTGGGAACCTGTGAATACTCCCTTTACTGCTTATTTAGACTTTTTTTTTGGCAGATCTATCATCATAGTCAGAGGATGAGGAGAAATAGATGTCTTAAGGTTCCCCACTTGAGTACAATGGAAAACCTAATGTATGCCATGGTATTCAAATATGCCATGTAAGACAAAATCCGCATTAAAATTATTCTAAAATGTGACATAGATGTCTCCATTATGCAGTTAATAAGGATAACATAGATTATAAAGTCATGAGAAAATTCCTCTCACTTACCCATTTCCTATTTTTCTCTTTTATGTTTCTATCACTTTTGATTATTTGAATTCTCCTTGTTCACTGAATTATTATTTGAAGCTTATCAAGAAGATAATCTCCAGATTTGGCTGCTAATTTATTATTGACTGGCCTTGCGACTCTGCTCCCTCCTAATTTCTGTCGCCATATTATGTTTTGACTTTGTACTCGTCTGTACTCGACAAATGGGGTGTTTTGCTTTTAGTTTTTTATTATTAATTTTAATTATAAATTTTAAATTTTTTAAATATTTATAATTTTTGTTACAAATTTTACTAAATATTCACAACTTCTACTATAACCTACAATGTATAAACTACATGCTCGTTTGAGAACCCCGATTGAATTGAATTGGATTAGTAGTGAAGTAAAATTGGTAATGAGATGGAATTAATAGTGAGATTGGATTAATTTTTTTGTATTTGTATTGAGTATGATTAAATAACGGACTAGATAATGATTTACTCTTCTATTAAGTTAATTTATTTTAAAATTAACTTAAATAAATTAATAAGTTAAATTTCATGTTATTATTAAATTTTATGTTATTTATTTTAATATTTTAATATTTTTTATTATTTTTAAAAAATTTTAAATTCACTCCTTAATTCAATCCTTCTTAATTTCACACTTTTTCTCTCACTAATTATCTCTTATTTGGCGGACTAATAATCCAGATTAGTTTCCTCCCAAACTATTAGTTTGGAGACTTAACAAACGCGGTATTAAATTATACTCCGGATTAAAATATTTTAGAGGGCAGTTTTATAATAATAAAAGTGTGAGTAAGTTTCAATTTGGTGTTTACACCAAATTGGCATGTTGCCTTTATATGATAGTATAGAAGTACAGACATATTTGCTAAGTAAATCAGCTATATGGTGATTTCACTAAGAATGCTTATATATTCTCTTTAAACTACCTCATCAAACAACTTTATCGAGCTGCAAAAAGTGAAAATAACCCATAACTTGAAGCTTTAGATTAGGCATAAAAAATGTCAAATTGAAATTGTGAAATACGACATAGTGACAAATGAAGAATAAATTCATGTCGTACTCAATAATCTTAAAATTGTAAGTACCAGATTTTGAAAGTTCATACTTCAAAGATAAATTTGTTAACAAACTACGAAGATTTAAAATTCCATGGATCATATTCAACATTTATTGGTAACTCATGTGTCCCTACTTGATATTAAAGCATTTCTTAGAAATGAACAGTTGTGGTTTATATCTCACGCAACAAACTCTTATTTTCCCTACAAAAGTTATACACTTCCCTCATTTCTTGTGCTCAGAACTGAATTGTCTAGTCTTTATCAATGGGATGGAAACATGGAACCTTCTCTCTGGTCCCACAAGTGAAGCTACTTACTGATTTGGAAACTGTTGACACTAATGATCTTAAATCATTAGGTAAGGTTAAGCATCAGGTTGAGCTTATATGTGCTCAGGCCAACAGTTCATATGTTTATTGATCGTCCCTATTTTATGTACCATGGTCCTGGCTCAATCGTTGCTGATGCTCATAAAAAGGAAGATATCATTAATCTTTCCAAGTTTGCAGTTAACAAATGCAAAAAGGTTTATACCCCCCCCCCCCTCTCTCTCTCTCTCTCTCTCTCTCTCCTCTCTACACACACACACACACACACACACACACACACACATATATATATATATA
>JAOTRH010000024.1:5402887-5423978 GCA_034768845.1 Heliamphora exappendiculata | reverse complement strand
TCCTCTTCTCCTGAGAGAACACCTACAGAGCACTGGCTCTGTCTCTGCCTCTTCCGTGAGTCTGCCCCTTCCTCTTCCTCTAAGAGAAACCTGTAACATGCCTTTTTCATTATGGAGGGTTTTTCTCTAAAAATCAATAGCCACTCATGGCTGTTGGTTTCCAGGCTTCAATTGCAATTGAACGGCAAATTCAATTGTAGTTGATCCAGCTATTGAAATCTGGATTTCAATGGCCAATAAAATTCACAGATTCCAACAAGACAGCATACCGTGGTGCATCATTCAGCCCAGAAAATGCACATTGCAAGAATGTGTAAGCTATCTGTTTCACAGAAATAAAATTCAATTTTTCTGAGATAAATTGAGGCTCCATTTGGCTGTCATGAATATTATGCACAAAATTAAAGTGAATGAACGGAAAAGAAAATATATAACAAATTAAATTTCTGTTAGTTGATTAGTTTGCAAGATATTTTGTAGAAAACTTAGATTTTCAACATTCCCCTGATAAATAACCCTATACTTTTTAGAGGAAATGTTTTTTTTTTTTTTTTAACGTAATCCTATGTGATAAGGAAACAATGTTAAGGAAAAATATTTCCTTTAAAGAAAATAGTTATAGTAGGAAGTATGTTTTATTGGGACAACTGAACACACATGCTAAAAAGGAAAACAGTTTTTGATTTCCTTCTTACTTTCCTGCCCTATCAATTACTGCAGCCCAAGGCATATAGTATTGAATATATAACGTGGTAAAACAATTACTGGTAGGCATGCTTGTTCGTATATTGGGTGAGAACAAAGAAAACTGCAAAGTACGTTCCTTGTTTCTCTGTTTTTGTGTTTTTCCTTATAAATCTTTAAAAATAAATAAACGAAACACCAAGCTAAGATATGTCCCCCGTGTGTATTGACACAATATGCATTTTTTCTCATAAAACTATCAAGGATAAAGATGTCCAATGAAACCCTGCTTCGACTAATTATTGTTCCGTTTTGTAATGCTTCTTATGCCAAAGAACGCAATCAACAAGAAGTTGTTTTCAAGCTATTCTACAAGATGCCCATATCATCATAATTATATGTGATAACTATATAGTTAGCTTAGTTTTGCAATCTAGGGTATGGTTTGGGTATCAATCCGCTAAGTGACAAATTCACATAATAATATATACATTTATCTCAATGGATACATTTATATGATAGATAAATTATGCAATTAGTTGTGACATCTCTGGGTGGATACATACAATTACTAATTAGGATTCAGAAAATAAGCATATTACATTTAAATGATAAATTTGGTACTGGTTAATTAATTAGACGTCATAATCTGAGAAGAAGTTAGTTTCGAAAGCCAATAGCAATTAAAATTATTCAGTAAAAAATAGGAAAATGAGGAATATCTCAATGCCCAAATAACATAAGATGGGGGGCATAATGTGTAGGATACTAAAAAATTGGAAAACATGTATGCAGAATGTAAACAACCAGTTATCCTGTATTCATGATGCACATTTATACACCGGTTGTGCTGTTGCAACATAATTGATGTTAATTTTGCAGAATGACATGTCCATATCTGCAAAGGGGAGTCAGAAACAGAAAATTTGATGACTGGTAGTCCAAGGGAAGCCCGTATTGCTTCAACCACTTGTAGATGAAAACACGGAGACAAAGGGCTGATCTTTGAATAGGAAAAAGAGTGGAAGATCTATCTCATGTCTGCAGGGTCCCAAAAGAATTAGCTTCTTCCAAAAAGGCCTGTTCTTTGGAAGATCTATCTCATGTCTGGTATATATATATGGTACCATTCTGCAAGAACTCCGAATCATTCTCTTCAAGTTCATCGTCTTCATCATAAATGATCCGCTTGTCCCAAAATGATCTGGACAATGGTTGATATGACGCTCTTCCTCTATCCAGCATCAAGAACCAATCCCACTTACACCACACATCATATAGAATTTCCCCACAAGCAAAGCAAAGTAGACAAGAAACTACTGGAACACACAAAACCTGATAAGCATACTTTTATTGTATATCCCCACTCTAGAAGTTGCCAAGAAATTGGATAGTTCAAGTTGACAATATGTAGAGGGATAGCAATTGGAGTTAAATGACCTTGAAATTAGTACTGCTTACTTTGAACGCAGTTCACATGCATTAAATCAATAACTCAATGAAGAGTTTGTGTAACTTACATTTGGTTGTTATCTAATTGTTTTCTATTTAGGCCATGATTGGTAACTAGTTTTTTTGTTTTTTAACCAAAAAGCTAGTTCGGATTGAAAGATGTTCGTTTGATAAACTAGCTTTTAAGAAAGCCGATTGTTTGGATAAAATATTAAGTTTTTACTTTTTGACTCGAATTGGAGATTAGTGTCTTTCTATATAGTTGACATAAAGTTTTTATATAATTGGTAGCAGAAATTATGAGTTACTATTTAGTAAGTAGTGCTAATCTTATCTTTCCAATTGCAATGGTAGACCTAGGGGTTTTGATAGGGTTGCCTGAGAAATACGTTTTTCATTTGACCTGGGGACTTTTTGCATTTTTTTTTTTTTGTCTTTTTTGTCAAACTGAGAATTATTATTTGACTTTTTAGCTAAAAAGAAAAAAACCAAAAGCCTATTTACCAATCGTGCCCCTAATCCATTTTTCTATGTTGGCAAGTGTTAATAAGGAGCATACGATTGAGGAACTCCACGTTCTTAAGAGTAGCACCTGCAAGGCTGCAAATTTTACAATGTTTGGTTACTATTTTCAAAAACAAAGCATTATTTATTGACTTATTGGCTTATTTTTACTTATTTTAACTTAAACACTATAGAATTTAGCTTATTGACTTATTTTTGTTTATTTTTGTTTTTTCTAAACTTTTTTTATATTTTGATAAAAAAACACCCAAGAGTTTTATATCGCATTCATTTTTTAGGGGAAATAGTTTTTGAGGATTTGAAAAAAAAAATTACTGATTTTTGGAAAATGGATTAAGGCGATGTGAGAGTTCCATTAATGTGAATTTTGTATTCATATTGCAGTTGTGGTTAGTTTTCCATTCCAGCTTGAAAGTAAGAATTTTTTTGTAAAACTCGACTGAAATTAGGCTGGGGGGTTTACCCAAAAATAAATGGGGAAAATGGGGCTATAAGTAGGCCGTTTGCTTTTGCTGTAAGGGCTGCTCACTTTTATGCGGTTTGGCTTAGCCTGAGTTGCACTTGTTTTTTACAATCTTGAATCGGTTGAGCATCTTGAAAATTCATATCATTCATTGGTAAGCGTAATTGATTGGCCCTGCCAACTATATGCAGGTTTTTCAATTATGATTACCAAAAAAAGTTACAAAAGAATACAAAAAGTTTCGGACAAACAAGTTTTACATAAATTTTGGACATCGAAACAGACTATGAAAATATACCAAACATGGCTTTTATTGTCGTAACCTGCATTTCCCACACACACAAAAACGATTCACATAAAAGATAGCGCAAAACTGCAATTCTCTTCTGCTCATCACCACACTGGGCATTAAAAGGGCTAAATCTTCCATTACATCATAGTGCAAATCTCCAATAGAGCATTTCATCTTTCAAACCCACTAATCCTGGTTTCTATGTGTTGGGTTCTACTTGGTGTTACGTGAGATGAACAAATTAGTGGTCCCCTATAATAATGTTGTTTTTCTATGAGAGGCGCAATTAAAATCGAGATAAAGCTCCGCATAAACTTGTTCCATAAAAATTGATAGTACTTAGAAATTTAAAATTTGAGACCTTAAAGAAAACAAATTCTCAAGTCCCAGGTCCTAACCACCGGGTCAACCCCTTGGGCTTCTTTCCTTGAATTTTTCTTCCATAAATTCTTGAAAAATAGAAAAATCACAAGCATCTGATGGCATGAAAACTGTGGCAAATATCTAATGAGACGTGTCATTTTTCATTTACCCATGACCTTACAAGGCCAAGTGTTGTGTAGCTTATCAATCTTCCTCAGAATACAGAAAGTATGAAAACTATCTAGATACAAACTCCCAAACCTACATTATAAATTTCATTTTAGTTACATAATTAAAACCATACAAAGTTACAGAATATTGTGTTTTTTTCACACTCTATTATGATAAAATTTAGCATCACCCAGAAAAACCAAAAGACCCCATTAATCAACCAAATGAAAACTTGTTATTTGATGTTGTAATCTATAAATCAAAGATCCTGCAAACAGAGAAAGAAATGAAAAGAATTACCAAAAGAAAAAGAAAAAAAGGAGGGTTAAGCATAAATACAGAAGGTGTTCAGTTGGAATGGAGAGGACAGGTCTTATGCCAATACTGACCATTTTCTAAAATTTCTACATGTTTTCTCAGTTGATGAACTTCAAGGGCCTCATCATGACATTGTCTTCATGATCCAATATCTGCATTTATGAAATATTCAGAACAAATTAGTACTTTGATAGTATGTTTTTTTAGTATATATCAATGTGATTTAACCATAAAGTCACCGATTTTCAATCAATTTATTTTTTGAATGTATAATCTTCTTGATAAGTTGTTCAAATCACTGAAATAAGCTTATTGTGGGCACTATAAGAAAGAAATGGATGCCCCTTCATTTCTTTGATAAATGAAGAGGATCTAGATTCATTATATTATTAATACGAATTAAAAAAAGTTTATAGATAGAAAATCCTCGGCCAACATAAAAACTATGTTATATGGATACATACGAGTATAGGTATCAAGTATGGGAATCTATTTCTCATGTTAGTGACACTAGAACACGGTAAAAAATTTATATTTTTAAAATTCTTTTTTCTAAAAGAAATAATTTTTATAAAATTTCACTTAGTGTTTCATGCATAGCATGAGAATTTATACGTAGTATTACAACAAATTTAAATTAATAAATATTTTTTTTATTTTCTAGTGATTATCCGACAAAAATAGTGAACATATATCTCATCTAACTTTTGAATTTTCGATAAGAATATTTTATAAATTTGAAAGAGTTTATGTAAGCATAAAACATGTACTCCACTCAGTGAGTGGGTGGGTATGTTTGGTCCCTGTAAACTCATAACCAAGCAATGGGATGTATTTCCAGAATCTTTTTAGCCCTATTCGGTATCAGCTTTTAAGTTAATTTTTTAGAATTCTTTTCTATTTTTAGTTTTTTTTTTTTAAATTAGTCTACATATTTTTACATATTTGGTTAAAATGAACAAAACTTTTTAAACAAGTTCATTAGAGAAATTTTTTTAAAAAAAAAGACTAATTACTTATCAAAGAATTACTTTTTTATTATCGGTCAGGGCTAGTTACCGATGATCATTGGGATATGGATATAGTATAATAGAGTAAGAAAAAGTCAATCTCGATATATTTTTAAAAGTGAAGTTTATTATTTTTATAAATATTAATAAATTTTATTTTTTAAAAATTAATTACTTATTAAAGAACTAATTTTTTATTATCAGCATGCTTAGTTACCGCTAATTATTGGGAGGTAGATAATAGTATAATGAAGAAAAAAAAGTCAATATTGATACATTTTTAGATATTAAATTTATTACTTTTATAAATATTAATATATTTTATATAAATATTTATGTATTATTTATTTATTATTCACAGTCTCATTAGTGTTAATTAACAATTTTTTTTTATTATTATTAATAGAGTATCAAAACTTGATTAAGGGCCTAATAGGCAATTGGTTTAAAAGTTAGTTTTTTTTTATTTTTTTAAGTTTTTAGACAAAAAGTTAAATTTGATTTTAAATAGATTATTTGATAACTTAACTTTTAAGTTATTTGTTTTTTAAGTTGGTTGTTTTGAGTAAAAAGTTTATATTTTTATTTTTTGTTTAAATTGAACAATATTGACCTTCTATATATTTGTTATTAACAATTATATGTAGTTGATAATGGTAGTAAATAAATTATGAATGAAAAATATTATTATATTTTAGAACTAGTTGAAGTTTAAATAAAATATTTTAGAAGTAAGTGTCTTAATTTAATTTTTTAATTTTTTTGTATTTTTGCTTAAAAATCGTGTTGACTTTTTTTATTTTTAACCAAAAAAAAATTAAAAAACTAAAATTGCCAAAAGGGTCCTAAATATTTTTCACTTTTCAAATGAGCCTAGATTCAGGATTTCTGTGACGGGGTCACGGGTTGCAGGTTTTCCTAGGGAGGATAGTAAAATATAAATCCAATTAAAAATATAAGTATTACAACTTCCAGATGTCCTTACCTTACATGAATTCTATACTCTATTATATTTTTGAAGTGTCAGGTCATTAATGAAATATACGGTTAATTGAGGCCTTGTTCGGAGTAAGATTTTAATATTTAGTATTTTTTTAATAAATTATTTGATTAAATTATTTTATTTTTTTGTTGTTTATTTTTTAAATGAATCAATGAAATAAAAAAAACTAAACTAAAAGATGAAAAATACTAAAGATGAAAATGAAAAAAACTAGTTTATTAACTCCTTATGGCTCTGTTTGGAATAATTACTTATTTGCTTATTTAATTTTATTTATTTTTGTTTTTAGTGAGTTTTTTTCATCTTTTAATTAAACTATTATATTTTTCGACTTCTCTCATCGAGACAAGCTAAAAAAGTAAAAAAAAATTAATCAAAATAAAAAAAAAAAAAATCAAAAATGACAAAAAAGGGGGGGAATATAAACTAATAAGCCAAATTTTATGTTGCTTTTTTTTTTTTTAGTTGACTCTTTTTATTTTTTAATCAAAAATTTTTATTTTTAGAATCATCTTATCAAGATGATTTGAAAAGAAAAAAAAATTGTCAAAAGATAAAAAAAAAATCAAAAAACATAAAAATAAACAAAATTCTGAACATTTAACCCAAACAGGATCTATAACTTGTTTTTTAAAAACCTGTTTCATCATTTGATCTAAATTTTCTACTTCATTCGATTCATTATAATTAAAGAAATCAAAAAAATAAATAAAAATTATTATATAAAAAAACTAAAAAACTATGGGTCCACTAATTAATAAATTAGTGAGGACAAAAAAATTTTAATATCCATATAATATTATAAGTAAGATTTATTATTTTTATAAATATTTATACATTATTATTTTCGCGTGATTAATATTTTCAGTAAACTATTATTTCAAAGTGATCCTGAGGGAATAAAATTCATGGAGAAAGCTGGGCCGAAACCGGCCCATGTGACATGAATAATAAAGGTGGGAATCCCACATACTCATGTGACATCATTTGATGTTTTCCAATTGAATTAGTGCGAAAAAAATAAGTAATACTTAAATTTTATATATTTATTAACAATTGTAAATAAAATTATTATAAATAAATATATAAATAATATAATTTTAAAAAAATAATGAAACGCATTTTTCAATCAAATAATTATAGATATCAAAATAATTTTAATTTTTTATATAGATAATAAACTCGACAAGCTCTATACAATAAACGAATTCCACGATAAAATGATATCTCAGAGCTATATATGTTAAAAGCATAGCAACATGGAATAATTATTTAGTGCTCCCTAAGTACTATATGGTAAGTCCACGTGATGCTCTTATCTAATATGATGATAATAAATTTAACGATAGAGATGTGATAACTCATTTTTATTGGATGATTAGAAAATAAAAGGTGATTCACATTATATAAATTGTAATCATTTATTTATCGAAAATATCACGTGTCACGCCTACATAGTACTCCAAAATTACCTAATAATTTGCCCATTTTGCCCTCCAAAAGAAACACTTTGATTCATTAGTTTATCACTTTTGGTTGAGTCACTTTTCTTCTAGACTTAAAAATTTTAAGACAGAGACTTTATTTTATAGTTCTTGAGTGAGCCTATAATAATAATTTGAATCGTTCATTTTATAAGTTTTAAATAATATATTATTTATACAAAAAAATTATTTTGATCGAATATTCATATATATATAAACAAATGGCAGTTTAGTACACAAAATAGACAGTATAACTTAACAATCTATTTTAAACTAAAACCGTCCATTTTGTGTAATAAACCACTATTTGTGAATATTCGATCAAAATAATTTTTTACATAAATAATTTATTATGTAAGACTTATAAAATATACGATTCGAATCATCATTAAAGACCCATCTAAAACCTATGAAATGAAATCTTAAGTGATCTTGAGATTTTAAAATCTTGAGAAGAAGTCATTCCCTTTTGATTGCTCGTTCCATACCGAGTTTTACCGATTCATTTTTGATAAATTTGGTGCTGAGGAGGAAATTCTAATTTAAGAAGGAAAATAACTTTGGTACCTTTCTTTTCTAGATAAGTGTACTTTTTAATTTTTTATTAAAAAAATTACAAAAATATCATTTATTCTCTATTTTTTTGGCCAAATACTTGAAAAAGCATTTTATAATTTTGCCTAATAAAACAAAGTGGAGTGTAGTTTGCTACAAAGGAATGTTAAAATCATTTCGGTTTTAAAAAAGTTTTTAATCAATATAAATTGTATAGTATATATTTTAAAAATAAAATAGTTAATATTTTTAAAAACGTGTTATAGTAGCATATGTTGTTGAAGGTTATATTTTTAAATTTCAAATTAAATACATAAAAACAGAATTTAATATCTTGAATCTGTGAATGAAAAGAATCGGTGATGAATGCTTACGTGGCAATGGTAGACATAACCAGGCTCCGCAGTTGCATCAAACACGTACGATGCATTCGAATGTATGTAAGCAAACCTCACGAGGATCTTCGTAACAAAGCCGGGTGTCATCTTGTACACGTTCTTCCACCCCTTCTCGTGGTCCAGGACTTCCATCCTTTTGCCACGCGCGTACTTGCTTATGTGGCACTTGATCGCATCGTTCATCTTCATCATGCAATCTCGGAACTTATCAATGTCTACCAACTTCGTCTGATCCAGTACCACAAACAGACCCAGATGGATGTGCAATGGGTGATTATCCTCCGTTAGATTGATCACATTCCACACCTCCGTGGTCCCCACTTTCGGCTTCTCGGTCACCGGTTCTTCGTATGACTTTCCATTGATATACAAATGGGTGGGCTCATCAATGTCGCTTGTGTACTCGTACATTGCGATGTAACGTGTACCAGAAGCACTGGATAAATTTGGTGACGGATACTTGATCAACTTATCGGGTACCCGCCACGTGTCAACCTCGCGTTGTTGTTCGATGATGAATTTCATGACTTTGCTATTGGCGTCGTTGACTGGGTCCCCAGAAGGAAAAGGATACGGTGCATCATTGGCTAGGATAACCCAATCAGATCTGGACTCCGAAAAGTCCACAATCACGTCGGCGATCTCAGATGGGGCGAGAAGGATCTCTTTGAGCATCACTGGCCGTTCATTGTAGGTGGAGTCAGATGCCACGTGGATAAATCTTAGCCCTTTGGTGAAAAAGAACTTGAAGAACCGAGCGTTGCTTGCGTTGATGATGCGAAATCGGTACTTCCTCCGCCGTACGATCATGCGGGGCCAGGCTTTACCGTTAACGATGATGGCATCGCCGAAATACTCGGGCTGCCACTGCGGGTGTATGGAGGGGTTGTTTCCAGTAGAGTTCATGTATAGGGAACCATCGGTGCGAAAGCTGCGATCAAAGACAACCAACGGTCGATCGAATTCATCGCCGTTGGGGAGTCCAAGTGAGGACTCGATTTCTGATTGGCGGATGATGTAGGCCCCAAGTAAGCCGGCCAGGAGGTTGACTCTGGTCAACCCCATTGCATGATCATGGTACCATAGGTTCCCTGGTTGTTGAAGGTTGTAGTAGCGATACGTTTTCTTCGTCCAAGTGGGTCCCTTCTCTTCGAATCGTGCGGTGAACCATGACTCCGCGTGTCCATCGCTTTCGGGCTCACCTATGCTACCGTGGAGGTGAACCACCGTTGGAATACCCCTCTTGGTGGGCGGTATCGCCGTCGGTATTGTGGGGTCCCAGGGAAGTATGTGCTTTGAAGGGAGGTGATTTTTCCACGTCACGTAAGTGTCGATCCCGTGAAGGGCCTCGATCGTTGGACCAGGTATGGTTGCAGTGTCCTTGGATGTACCATAGGCAAACACTCGGGTCCGAGGGACATCCCTATGGAATTTCTGCAATGTAAGATCAAACCACATCTTAGTATGATGGGACCCACAGTATTTTGGTACCCCTTTTAATGCTAAAAATCTAGTGATAAATTTGGGTTCAAATTTCAATAACAAAATCGTGAATTTTGATAATTTATTTATATTAAAATTTATAAATATTGTTATATTCAGTATAAATGGAAGGCTACATTTTTTTTTTATTTTTTATGATTGATCTATAATTAAAAGCTTTTGCACATAATATTATTGATTTGAGTAATCTTAGAATTATTAAATTAAGCGTAAGTAGATGATATGTATATGTGATAGTTAAGATATATTATAAAAAAAAATAAGCTTGTCATATACACTAGGGGCTCAATTAGCAATTAGCTTAAATTGCTTAAAAGTTAATTTTTTTAATTATTTTATATTTTTAGACAAAAAGTTAAATTTGATTCAAAGTACGTTATTTGGTAACTTAATTTTTAAGTTTTTTTTTTTTAAATTAACTTTTGGGTAAAAAGCTTTTTTTGTTTTTGTTCAAAGTAGAGAATTTTATCCATTCATATATTTGTTATTAATAATCATATTTAGATAATAATAGTAGTAAATAAGTTATGAATAAAAAGTATTATTATTGCATTTTAAAAATAGTAAAAATTTAAATATAATATTATTAGAGTTTATGTTTTAATTTAATTTTATATCATTTTAACTTCTGTTTTTTTCCAAATAGGCAACCTTATTTTTTAAGGTTTTTAGCAAAAAGAAAATTTTAAAAACCAAAGTTATCAAGAGGGCCTTAAATTTGACTAAGTTTGACTGTTATATATATAGTGTACCATGAGCTATATTTTAGGCAGTGTATGTAACTTTTATCATTACATTAAAATATCAAATTATGTGTAAGAATTACGAGAATTAAATATAAGTAAAAATCCAAGAAGAATTCATTGTTCTAATACTTATAGTTATACCATAACATTTAATAAACTAATCTAATAAATTAATTTGCTAATTTAGCGTTATTGAATAAATTTGAACTAAAATAATACCTTATTTGATATTATTTATTCATAAAACAAGAAAATAAGTCCAAAAAATAAAACCCCCGCGCCTATTAAAACAATGTACAATTCTCCATATTATTATGTGGACAGAATAAAAAAACAAAGAAATTAAAATTATATTTTTAAACGGCAAAAAAGGAAAAAAATTTAATAAATTCTATATTTTTAGTATCTTTTATTGAGCTGGTAAAAAATCATTCCTAATAAAGTGAGTCTTTACAACTTTCCTTAATTTCTTGAGACCACTCGTTCAAGATTTTTAAGAATCTCAGAAATTTGGACTTTTTCCAAAATTTCTATACGTTACGAATTCCTTTAAAAGGATTTTCAAAAATAAATGAGGTATTTGACAAAGCTATTAAGAGTATTTTTTTAATTTTTTATTATTTATTTTAGTTATAAATTAAATTTTTTTTTAAACAACTACAACTTATAACTTTTTTTTATTTCAGTTATAAGTTATAATTTTTTTCAAACATTTACAATTTTTACTATAATTTATAATTATTTTTTTATATTTAAATTATAAATTATAATTTTTATTAAATATTTATAATTTCTAGTATAAGTTATAATTTATAAATTTCTAATTCAAGGACAAACGCTACCAAAATATGCAAGAATATGCATATCCAAAATATAAGATTTAATTTCAAGAAATTTCTTGAAATATCAAGGAAAAATGAAATGTATGCAGCAATGTTTAGATTTTTGAGTGATAATTTATGCTAAATTTATTTAGATTATGCCTTTAGTAAATTGGTTATTTTGAGTGTTAGGAATGAGAACTAGAACCGAAGTGTTTTTACAAATTAATTTTATTTCGGTTGCACAGCTACGACGATTTGATTCTAATTTAAACAATTTTGAAAATATTAGTTCGATTCTAAAATTTGCTTAAAATCGAACCAATATGATTCAGGATATTGCATCGTTGGATTGACTCCGAAACTTACCAGATTACAAAAGAGAAATGAATCTCGCCCTTCTTATGTCCAATTTCAAAACCAGAAAAAAGTACAGAACCAGAGAGAGAGAGAGAGAGAGAGAGGAAAGGGAGAAGAAGAAACCAAAAGAGGAAGTACAGAATCAGAGAGGGAGAGAAGAAGAAGTAAAATTTTGATCTTACCCATTTCTTGCGGAACATGCCAATCTTCAAGGACTTGGGTTGGGGGACGCCATGGACAACATCAAAACCTTTCAATTTGGGCATATCAGGAAGATCATCAACAAACTTTTCCAGTTGCGATGTGCTTATCAGCCTGTCTTCTGCCCTTGAACTCATTACAACTCCCAACAAAACCAAAGAAATTAGATGATTTAACACACTCCCCTCCATTTTAACTATCTTTTCATTTCCTGTAAATGTGTGTCTGTGCATATAAGAGACAAAGAAAGAGAAAAAGTGTAAGAGCAACTCCAACATCCTCCTTAAAAAGTGTTTGCTAGTTGTTTTAGCTATTTAATATTATATTTTTGTTTTCAATTGACCCCTCAAATGGTTTTTTATTTTAATTATTTTGTTTAACTAGTTAAATTTAGCTAGTTTTCTATTTGGCTTGTGTTGGAATACATACATAAAAAAAAAATAACTAAACAAAATTAAAATAACACTATTTTTTAATTTTAACTAGCCAGAATAACTAGTAGTAGTATTGGAGATGCTTTAACCATCATCTAATAAATGATAACAGAATTTTTATGGGTAAGATTTTTATTATGATTTTTTTTAAACGCAAAAGTTACATTTATAACAGTTGGGTTGTGAGTGGTTTAATAAAATAATTTTATACAATAATAGAATAATTATTTTTTTAGTATTTGCTTTTGAATTTTCATTTTATTAAATAAAATTTGTTGCTTATAAAAATACTAGTAGTTGTGCCGGCACGTTGCGCATTGATCATAAATTGAGATAGATTAAAATTTTATAATTTATTTTTAAAATTTTTTAACCGTTCTAAAAGCAAATACAAAAGATGAAAATATTAAATTTTTTTAAAATTTTTGTATAAATAAAATAAAATATCATAAAAATTTTATTAATTTAGATATTTTTTTATTATAATACTATAGTTGAAAGAGTTTCCTCGGAATAGAAATGAAAGGATGACTTGTATACCAAAAGGTTAAGGGATGGGTTTCGATGTCACCCAAAAAGTGAATAATAATACACACACACAAATGAAGTCTGCCCTGACACTTGTTTTCATCTGTTTGTCTCCTTCTCTGATTTTTTTACACTCTGCTATCCTTTTTCTCGAAATTAATTATTATGACTTGTAATATTATTTATATAGTATTTTTAATAAATAAAAATATATGATATAAACTGAGTAAGTTATCTTTACTTTTTATTTATCTAATAAAAATTAGTTAATATTATTTCACATAGATTTTTTTCGCTACATGATCAGATAAAATACTACGTAGATAATGTCTCATAGTATTCCAGGACCAACGTATGTGTTGTGCAAATCAAATATTTTAGTTTTTAAATATATTTGTATGATTATATCCATCTATTATATGAAGTTTGTCGAGTTTGTTATTTATGTCAAAAACTAAGTTGATACGATATCAATATCTAAGTGATTGGTTAGCATTTGTTTAACTATTTATTCTCAAAATTATAATTACTATTTAATTATTTGTAGATACTGATGTTAATCGATCACTCAGATACTAATATTTGATTAATTTTACTTTTCATATAAATAGAAAGCTCAATGAGTTTTATATAATGAACAAATTTAATCATAAAAATAAATTTAAAAACTAAAATATTTGATTTGCAAAACACACTGTGTTGTGCATTAGTACATGGGACTAACCCGTTTCCTTAGTTTTCCAAAACTATTGAATATTTATTCTCTACAAATAAGTATCGATTTTTAGTAATTCAGTTAACTAGTATAATTGTAGATTGATTATATTTGATAACCGAATATAAAAGATTTAATTTATAATAACTTCTAAATGTTATCCGGTCATTACAAAATTTTTATCCATATAGTGAATATAGCAAAATTTGGGATTGGACCAATAAAAATTAGCTTAGAAAGAGATTGTATTAATATTGATAATTATCTTAATATAAATTGTTTAGCACTGATAATTATTTTAGTACCTAGAGTGAGGTTGTATTAGTACTGATAGAAATATCATTCTTATAGTTCTTATTTTAGCACTCATTCGCATATTTTAACTTTTTTTAATTTTTTTTTATTTTTATTTTATATTTTGATTAAATTTTTTGTTTTTTTGAATCTCTTGATAATATCAGTTGAAAATAAAAATTTAACAAAACAATGCATAAAGTTCCATTTCTTTTTTCTATCTTTTTCTCTTTATTTCTTTCCTGAATATATACCAATTAAAGATCAAGACAAACCCAAATTTACTTGTATAGACCTGTGTATGATATATATATATAGTAAATTAATTTTATTTTTTTTATCTATTTAACAAAAATACATTAATATTATTTCATACATATTTTTTAAAATATATAATTAAATAAAAATACTGCATAAAATATCGGAAAAGGGTGGGTTTCGATGTCACCCAAAAAGTGAATAATACCAAAAAAAAAGAGGCTGGAATACCAGAAGCCTGCCCGACACTTGTTTGTCTACTTCTCTGATTTTTGTTTTTTTTTTTGGGTTGCCATAAGCTGACAGTGTTGTCTTAATTCTGATGTAATTTATTTTTATTTTTATTTTTCTGATTAAATTTACATGTTCTTTAATTAATTTCGAGAAGACGATTACTTCTATGATTTATTAAATTCGTATGAACAAATCTTTCAAGAAATAATATCACCTAACAAGTTTTAAATATAAAATTTTAAAAATAACAAACTCTGAAGTCAAGTACCTTGATCATCTGTTGAACCCTTGGGATTTCATCTCGGCGGTGTTCGACAAAATTAATTGTAGTAATTTTTAATTTTTTATTATTAATTTTAGTTATAAGTTATAATTTTTTTTAAATATTTATAACTTATGTTATAAGTTATAATTATTTTTTATATTTTAATTACAAATTATAATTTTTACTAAATATTTATAATTTTTATTATAAATTATAATTTATAAATTACTAATTTTAGTCGTACCAAACACTATCGTTATTTATTGATCTTTGCTATCTATAATGGTAAGAAATTAATGCAATTTTACACAAATAAAAAAGTACTATATCTAGCTAATAGGCTAAGATTCTCTGTATAAAAAATAATTATCCAGCTATCTGACTAGCTCAATACAATAAAAGTACTTAAAATATGAAAAAAAAAAAAAAATTTGGTGCCTTTCAACTCAGGATCAAACATGATAGGAAGGAATCCAACCCACAAGGACAGATAAACAAAAATATTTAATAACAATTTCCTGTTTGGAATAATTGTTTATTTATTTATTTATTTTTATTTATTTTTGTTTTTAGCAAATATTTTTCATCATTTAATCAAACATTATATTTCTTGACTCCTTTCATCGAGACAAGCTAAAAAAATAAAAAATATTAATCAAAATATATATTAAAAAAAATAAACACTTTAAAAAAAGACAAAAATAAGCCACATTTTTTCTTACTTATTTTCGTATTTAGTAAAAAAAATCATATTTTGATAAAAAAAAATTTACTTTTTAGATTCATCTCATTGAGATAATTATAAGAAAAAATTAAAAAAAATTAAAAAATTAAAAAAAAATAAAATTCTTAACATTTAACCCAAACTGGGCCAAAGTATGTGTGCACTACCAATAAGGTAAAATGACGCTTTAAATGAGTGCATTAAATGACACAAAATTCGCATGAATTGAATGCCTAAACCTTTTCAGATGACCAAATAAAAAACTTTGTAGTGCTTTTTGCCATAATGAAAATCTTATGTTTTGGATAAATTGCCATTTAGGGATGGCAATTAGGGGAGGAGAGGTGAGCTGGGTCCTTGAAGGACACTTGATTGTTGTGTCTTAAGGGTCGGCTTAAGAAAATATTTTTATAATTAAATATGTAAAATTTGTTGAGTTTATTATTTATATAAAAATAAAATTAATTTAATATCTATAGTTATGTAAAAAAACTTTATTTTTGTATAAACAACGGTTTTGACAAGCTCTATAAATAAACAGATTTAATTATAAAAATATATTCAAAAATTAAATCCTTTGCATAGCAAGCACCTCATCTCGACAAAGAACAAAGGTAAGAATGTGGTCTTTATTTCCATCCTATATATTATCGGGTAGTGGCATAGGTGGAGACAAATAGGAAACGTTGATGTGGTCTTTATTTTCATCCTATATAGTAAGTAAAGGGAATTGAAAACATGGCGGGATCATAGCACAACATATATTTTTTAACTTGTAAAAAGAATAATATTGATAAATGATTAGAATTAAAAAGATTAAAAAAAATAAAATATATAAGTAAAAAAAAATTTAAAAGATTTAATATTTTTGGGCTTTTGTCTTTTATTGTTAAAAAATAGATTATATATATATATATATAATTAAAATAATCAAAAATAGGATATAAAAAAATGGGATAGAGAACTGAATACGCAAGAAAATGAATTTTAAAAAATATATATATATATATTCCTTTTCTTTTCAACGTCTTAGCCGAACCAAAAGAAAAGAGAATAAAGTATAACTTTTGTTCCATTTAATTTCTTTTCCTTACTTTCCCTTTTTATTTCTTTCTTGATTCCCTGCCAATTAAAGATCAAGAGATAGCCCAAATACCTATTTTGTTTTGATGATGTGTCTGTTTATCTTATTTCCTTTTTTGGTGCTAGAAATAAAAGATTTATCTGTAGAGTGGACCCGTGTTATAATTAAATTCTCTATCATTTACATTCTATTTGTTTCAATATAAATATTTTTGACAAAATATTTTATTTATTTTTTATTATTTTATTTGATAAAAATAATATAAAATAATTTTTTTGTAAAATATTTTTTATCAAATAATCAAAAATAATTTATATAAATAAAATAAAATAAAATATTTTTAATATCAAGAGAGGAAGCAATGGTAAGGTGATGGCAATGGTGGCAGGATGATAGTAGCGATGGCGGTAATCATAGCAGTAGTAGTGATAGTGGTGACAGTAATGACAATAATGATGATTGTGTAAGTAATGATGGTGGTGAGTAGCAGTGGTATTAATTGTGGTGATAGTGATGTATCGTAATTATGGTGGTAGGGAAGGGATGGTGGTGGTGGTGGTGGTGGTGGTGGTAGTGGTGGTGAGATAATGACGACAATATACTGTATTAAAATAGTAGTGTATTTTTATTTAAATATTTATGTTTTTTTTTAAAAAAATTTATGTACCAACTAAACACCAGAAAATAAAAAAAATATTATCTTTTATAAATTTATTTTTTCTAAAAACTAATTTTTATTGTAAAATATTTACTTCAAAACAAGCAAAAGCATAAATGAAGAATATTTCTTCTATTTTACGGAGAAAGGCATTGAGGCCATTGTAGGGATGTTTGATAAAGGTACTTTAAGAGCTTTTAACTTTCTTCTATTAGTTTTGGTTATTAATTATAATTTTTTTAAAATATTTATAATTATTATTATAAATTATAACAATTTTATTTTATTTTAACTATATATTATAATTTTTATTAAATATTTATAATTTTTACTATAAATTATAATTTATATACTATTAGTTTTAATAATACTAAACACTCTCTTTGATATAATATTAATAAATATTTATTTTTATTTTTATTTTTCTATTTAAATACGTCGACAGTTATTTAATATTATTAAAATATCAAAATTAGAAATCTCGCGACATAATCATATAAATACTAATATAATTGGGTGAGACTTCTCCAGTCCTGTACTATGGACTGAAGATCTACGGGTAGAATTTGTCTGGGTATAAAATAAATATATTTTAATAGATTGAGCTATTTATCTTATTATTTTTAATTTATATATTATTCTTATAAAATGTCAGATTAATCGAATATCATTAACTATCAAAATAAATTATATTTGTATTAATAAAATAAATAATAAAATACGCATCACAGCATATTTTTATTAACGCAAATATTATTGGTTAAGGTGGTTAAAGATATCTAATCAATTTAATTTTTTATAGTAATAATATATAAACTGAGAATAATAAAATAAACAATTTAAATTATCAAAATATATTTATTTTGTACTAAAAAAAGGTCCAATTAGACCTCTCTAGCGCATAATATAACTAGAAAAAAATCACAGCCAATACAATTATACTATATATATATAGTGCCAATGGAGATAAATGATTCTCATGATTTATCCATTAATTTCTTAGGATTTGTAAGTGACGTTTGATATACCGAATATGATAGGATGGTTAGAATAAAAGAAATGAGTAATAACATACGTTTTATATAATTTTTATAATTCCATGAGATAGTGAATAAAATTATGTATATTATAGTATTATTTATATGGTATTTGATTTAAGTGGAATAAAATATAGAATATGAATTAAAAAAATATTTTTAGTTGTCGGACAAGGAGAAAAAAAAAATTTGGAGAGAGGAACAATAATTTTTGAAGAAGGCCAAGAGTATGATAAATAATTCTATGAATATATGACTATTTGTCCCCGTATGAAAGGCTAATAATCCAATTTAACGAACCAAACATAAAATTAGCAATTTAGAAAAACAAATTCTACAAATAAATGTTTTATATTTTTTAATTCAATCTAATTTCTCATAATTCGTCAAATTTCTCATAATTCGTCAAAACAAACATGTTCTTAGTAGCATTGCACATATGTAGTGATTGCTGAAATGATCACAAATGATCCAAAAATTCCAATAGTATGAACTCTTGAAATGGTGGCAAGTAATGAAAATTTGGTCCAAATCAAGGATGAAAGCGCCTTTAAAAGCAAACTTTTTGTTTTATTGCATTTTTAGCAAAATAAACAATTTTATTATTCTTTGTATTTGATATTAACAATTATATATAGTTAGTAATTGTAGTAAATAAGTTATGAATAAAGAGTATAAATGTATTTTAAAAATGATGATAGTTTAAATAGAATATTCTAAGAATTTGTATTTTAATTTAATTTTTTATATTTTAATTTTTTAGTTTTTTTTGCCAAATGGATAATTTTGGTATTTTGGCATTTTTAGACAAAAAGCTAAAAGGGTAAAATTGCGCCATAGTAATAAGTTTGTGTGTTAAATCAGACAAGAAGTTGGTAGTAGACAAGTTTTTGTATTACAAAACCAACATATAATGTTTCCATTGTTTGCAAGAAATTTCTAAATCAAACAATTATATATATCTTGGTTTGCGTGGAGAGGAATTTATAATATCCATTCAAAATTTATTTAGTTTGAGTAGAGGACTTAGGATTTGTTAGGCAATCCTAATTTAAACTTGACTTTTGGGTTTTTTTTTTTACTTTAAACCAAATAAATAAATAATCATTTGATTTAAATGTGAACCTAAATATCTAGTACATAGACAGAAAGTGAATTTAATTGTTTACGTTTTTTAGGTTTTAAACTAAAACACTAAAAAAGGACTTTAACCTACAAGGCAAATAAAGCCTCAAACATTGCTTTTGAAATAGGATTTGGTTTCTCTTCGAATTGGACCGATTTAGTAGGATTTTTTTTGGAGTCTAAAATGAATATATTTGGATGATTTGAGTTGTTCATTTTATTATTTTTAGTATATATATTTTATTACGGTAAAAAATTAAACTAATCGAATATCATTACGTATATTAACAAATTATATTTGTATTAATAAAATAAATTATGATTTCTTTATATAGATAACGATATACGATCAACTTAATTTTTTACAACAATAATATATAAATTAAGAATAATAAAATAAATTATTTAAATCATCGAAATAGATCTATTTTAGTCCCAAAAAAAATCAATTGGTCTGATCCGGTCTCCAACGGAACCGGAGAGAAGCCTTTTCCTTTGAAATATAAGCTTTGATTGGCAACTTTGTGTTTTGGCTTTTTTAGTTAAAAAACCCATTAGTCAACATAGGTTGTTTGGCAATAAAAAAATTATTAAAAAGCTAAAAAAATAAAATCAAAATTTTAATTCCTATGATATTTTATTTAAATTTTTACCGAATTCTAAAAAATAATAATACCCCTACTTAATTATTTATTTATTATCAATATTAATTATATATAATTATAATTATCAGTTATATAGAAGAACAATACTATCTAAATTAAATATAAATAAAAATAAAAAAATAATTTTTTTATCCAATTATCTAATTTTAAAAGAATTAGCATAAAAATTAATTTATTAAATAATTTATTTTAAATTTTAAAAAAATAAAAAAAAATTATCTTTAAATTTGTTAGCGATCCAACCCATAGTGAGTGGCCACAAGAGCAAGTAGAATCCACTTTGATAACTTTGTGACGAGGACTCCAATCACAAGTATCGTTCTCTCCCCAAAAGGATAGGGTAAGATTGTCGCCTCACTACCTATCACTGTCACGCATTATCTAAGGGAGAGTGATGGGCAATAATTAGGACGATGGCTATAATATTACTTAAATTAGTAATTTATAAATTATAATTGTAATAAAAATTGTGAGTATTAAATAAAAATTATAATTTATAATTAAAATAAAAAAAATAATTTTAATTTATTATAAAAATTATAAATATTTAAAATAAATTATAATTTATACTTAAAATTATTAATAATAAAAAATTAAAAATTATAACAAGAAGCTTGGCTAAATACTCCTAAAACATTGCAAATCATGGGATAAATTTCTTGATAATTAGCTCTCAATTCCTCAACCGATTAACTAAAAATATGTCCATAGTTGCCTAAAT
>JAOTRH010000024.1:5373060-5387735 GCA_034768845.1 Heliamphora exappendiculata | reverse complement strand
ACAATAAACCATTCCTGTTAGGAAATACCAAGCCAACCCAACAAAACCTGTTTTTCGAAATCTGGGTTTCTGAAGGTAATATTTAACATTGACCACCAGTTGCTCGGTGCAAAAATCTTCCCTTCTTTCTAATATAGTAAAAAGGAAAGAAATTAAGACCTCCACAACAAAATTTTTCAATAAGAATCTCAAATAACATTCAGAAAAACTGTTATGATCGAATCTTATGTGTAAACCTAATCTTAGCACATAATGTAATCATTAGTCTAATATCAATTCTGTTGCAATGAATATTACTATGTTTCCCTTGTGATCATTCAAAATTCTTCATATATCATAGATTTCACCTAGTTTTTCCAATGGATGGACTACTATGGTTTCTCTAGATAGTCTAATGTCAGTCCGAAGGTTCTATTATTTGATTTTGATGATAGCAAGTATAGATAGGGAGTTTAAAGATGTATTTTCATAGGTTTTGCGTAAGCCTTAAAAGTTATATCTCTTCACTCTTTCTATATAATCGGATTCAAAAGGATCAAGTACAGAAGTCATTTGAAAATTATTTTTCTCTGAATTGTTCTTTTTCTAACTTTTCTCTGAGTTGAAATTAGTTTTGAATGAAGTTAGAATACATTACAAGAAAAGAAGCTTGAAATTTGGGATTTTTTGCCGACTCAAAACAACTGAGAAGGCTAACTTTTATATAAAACCAAATTGAGTTGATTCCTTTCGTTTGAATTGACTCCTAGTTCGCAATTTCAAAATGGTAAAAAGCACGAATCGTTGTTTTTGTTAAGATAGGGGTATTATTATACTTTTGGTATTTTTTGTATTTTTAATCTTATTATATAAATAACAGTGGTAAAGGAGTGAACCCTAATGCTGGGTGCTCTGATTCACGGTTACACTCATTCTCTTTCTCTCTTTGTCTCTTCCTCTTTTTCTATCTACATTAATCCTAACATAGTATCATAGCATGATTTTGTGTAAGGAAGATTTATCAATTCTTTTCCTCTTTATTTATGTTTTTTCTCCTTTATTTTTTTAAGTACGACACTGTAAAAAGAAAAACCAGATGATCGAATGGTCCCCAAGAACATTGTAATGATTTTCCCCCCTTTTTTTAGTTTGTTTCATATTTTTCTTCGATTGTTTTCTATTTTCGATGCCGTTAGGGTTCACACTTCACAAATTGCGATTATATTGGTTTTTTACTTCGATTGATGGTCTCTTCTCCCCTCATGGGTGCCAATTAGGATTTCACAAGGCTCTCTCTACAAGGATCGAATCAACCATATTGTTGATTTTTGGTTGATTTCAAGGTGCGGATGCCGTATAGGGTTTTTCTCACCCGATTTCGACTCTTTCGCGCTGCTTCAACATATTTTGAATTGTTTGGGTTCAAATAAGGCTTGACCAGTTTTGTTTGAAGCTCCTTGGGTGTTTGTGAACTACCATACATTGCCACTAAATCTGCTTGGTGGTCTATGTGAATCTGCTTGGATTTTCAGCCGTTTCTTTGGTTCTTTTTTGGCTTTGCTGTAATTTGGTATGATATTCTGGATATTATTGCTACTCTAGTGGTTTAGGCCTACTTGATTTGCATCTGTTCAAAATTCATTGCTTCTTTCTGTTTCGTCCTTCTTGTTTTTGGTTCTCTATGGCCATGTCTGATACAGAAAAGTCTTCTGGTAGTCATGAAGACACCGAATTGACTCGTTCAGGACTTCTACTGATAGTCCGTCTCTTCAGATCAGTCTTGTCAAGTTGGATGGTAGCAATTATTTGATCTGGTCTTGTACGTGCCGTTTAGCTATCGCTGATCACGGTGTATCTGGGTATATCACTGGCGAAACCAAACAGGTAATGGTCATGGGGCCTTCTTGCACATGATAGATAGAGGAAAATGGCCTTGTCATATCCTGGCTGTTACACTCTATGCGACCCTCCATTAGTCGCAATTTTTTACTTTTGGATACTGCATATAAGATTTGGTTCGCTACTGCTCATATTTATTCTCAAACTGGAAATAATGCCAAGTTATACGAGTTGAGAAAGAAACCCCATGGGTTAGATAAGAAAGACCAATCCTTTGCTCGGTATTACGCTGAGTTGACTAACTTGTAGAACGAGATTGATTATTATCAGGACTTCCATGCTGTTTATACTACTGATACTATTGCTTTTCAAAAGATGGTAGAAAAGAAGCAGGTGTATGACTTCCTTGCTGACCTCAATGTTGACTATGATCTGATCTGTGTCCAGATTTTAGGTCGCGATCCGTTTTTCACTTTGCGACAAGCATATGCTTATATCCATCAGGAAGAGAGCCGTCATGCTATGGTTCTTCTTTCCAGTCAGGAGCGTTGTGTGTTAATTGTTACATCTATTCCTCACAATGGCCAGCCTAGTAATAGCAAATCTGGGGAGAAGAATGGCTCAATAGCCCAGATCAGTTGCATTGTGAGCATTATGGTAAATCTCGTCATACTATTGACTATTGTTGAAAGTTACATGGTCGTCCTACTCCAGAACGTGATGGTGGACGTAGTGACCCTATTCGCTCCCACACTCATCTTTGTGAAATCCTTGCTAGCACATCTAGTAAGACTGACCCATTTTCTAAGGCATAGTTAACTAATCTCATAAGCTTGATGGCTCGGGTCGACATTTCTTCTACAGCCTCCACTTCCTTTTCCAACTTTTCTCATTCAGGTATATCTTTTATTGCACTTAGTGCGGCTGCCTCTTATATTCCTCGAATCATTGATTTAGGTGCCACTCATCATATGACTGGCTCTTTTACTTTATTTTTCTCTTATTTCACTTGTTATGGTAAAGATAACGTTAGAATAGCCTATGGTTCTTTGTCTTCTATATCTGGAAAAGGTTCTATCCATTACTCTTCTTTTCTTTCTCTACCATCTATCCTTCATGTCCCCAACTTTTTTACTAACCTTTTATCTGTTAATCGTCTTACGAGTTCCTTAAACTGTTCTATAACTTTTTTTCCCAATCATTGTGTATTTTAGAAACTGGCGACAGGGAGAATGATTGACAGTGGTAGTGCACATGGTAGCTTGTACTTACTGGATGTTTCGTTTTCTGCTTCCCTTTCACCTTCACAGTTTGATCATGCTCTCCATGCTGATACCAGAACCATACCTTTGCAATTACATTAGTGGCATCGCCATTTTGGGCACCTTTCTTTGAGTTTTAGTAGGGGTGCACATGATCCGGATTGGACCGGTTCCTGAAGAAACCAAGAACCGGACCGTTACCAACGGTTCTAGATTTTTTAGAACCGTGTCCAAACCGTTCAAGTAACGGAATCGGACCGAAATCGATCCGTAAAAATGGATCGATCACGGTTCGGTTAACAGTTCTATTACTTCAACAGAAAAGTATTTTTAAAACTTCAACAAAAAAGAAAAAACTATTTTTAAATACTATTTTTAAAAAGTAAGATAATTTCAGCAAAAATACTTTCCAGCCACTAGGATTTTAGCAACAAAAAAGTAATATATTCTAGCAGATTTCAGCAACAAAAAAGTAATACATTCCAGCAACTAAGATTTCATCCAAAATCATTGTCAATTCCAGCAACTAAGATAATTCCAGCAACTTACATTCCAATTTCCTGCAACTAAGATGATAATTCCAACAACTAAGATTTTCCAAGCAACTAAAAAACTATTTTTAAAGTTTCAAGCAACTAAGATTTAGTTACATAATTCCATCAACTAAAAAACTATTTTTAAAGCTTCAAGCAAATATTTTTAATATTTTATTTTTTTAGTTTTTATTTTATTTCACCGGTTCGGTCCGATTAAAACTATTATTTTTTTTAAGGAACCGGGAACCGAACCGTTTATAACGGTTCTTGATAAATAGTAATCAGAACCGAACTGCCATAGTAAATAACCGGATTGAACCGTACGGTCCGGACCGGATTACCGGTTCACCCGGTTTTTTTGTGCACCCCTAAGTTTTAGAGAGACTTTTTTCTTATTTAGTTTAACACCGTTTTAGAAATACCTTTTTGTGTGAGGCTTATGAATTTGCAAAACATAAGCAACCTATTTATCCTTCAGTTAATAAACGCAGTGGTTCTTCTTTCACGATTATTCATTCTGATGTATGGGGTTCCTCACCTATTACAGTTATTTATAGTTATCGGTGGTTTGTGACATACTGACATTTATTGATTGTCATTCCCGTGTTACTTAGGTATATTTGCTGCGCACTAAAAGTGAAGTTTTTTCTTATTTTCAAAATTTTCATTGCATGGTACGCACCTAATTTGATGCCAACATCAAGATTCTCTGGATTGATAACGGGACTTAGTATCCTGATGGTAGTTTTCGTGCCTATCAAAAGGCTCATGGTATTCTTTTCTAGACAAGTTGTGTATGCACTCCTGAACAAAATGGAGTTGTTGAACGCAAAAATTGTTATCTTCTTAAGGTTGTTGTACCCTTCTCATTACTATGTATATTCCCAAGTCATTGTGGAGTGAGGTAGTACTTACCGCTACTTATCTTAACAATCGTTTGCCATCTAGTGTCATTCAGTTCAAAACTCCTTTAAAGCTTCTTCCTGGGTCTCCACCTATCTCCTCTCTTTCACCTTGGATTTTTTGTTGCACCCTAGGAAGCACGGATACAGGATACAGGATACGGATACGGCGATACGGAAAAATTAAAAAAACTAGGATACTAATGCGGTTAGAATACATTTGTAAAAAATATTATCTTTTTTATTTTTAGTAATGTATTATTTTTAAAAATAAAATCTAAAGTAGAAGTAAATTTATTTGGTTGTTGCATTCAAGTATTTCATACATGACAAATAATCAAAACATTAGAAATTAAAAATAAATCACGAACTTTTTACGTATTAGAGTTAATATAGTAAAACATATAATAAATTAAAATTTTAAAACAAAAAATACCCAAAGAAAATTAAAAAGTATAAAAAATTAGAGCTTTGCATATTCCTGTCGTATCCCTCCCGTATCCCTCCTGTACTTTCTGTATCCCCCACATATCCAAGCCGTATTCGAAATTCAAAAAAAAAAATATTATGGAATACTTATTTGGCGCATAAGATACGTATCTTGTCGTATCGAGCGCGTATTCATATTTGTATCCGATACGCGTACAGGCCCTATCTTGAAGTATCCGTGCTTCATAGGTTGCACCTGCTTTGTTCATGTGCCTAAACACCTGGGTGGTAAATTGGATTATGAGGCTATTGAAATGTATCTTCATTGGCTACTATGCTACCAAAAAGGTTATAAATACTATGATCTGGCTATTCGCAAAATATTTGTCGGTATGGATGTTACTTTTTAAGAGTTATAGTCCTTTTTTCGCTCTCAGGAGACATCTTTTCAGAGGGAGACATCTAGACTAGAAGAGATGTTACTGTTGGATTCACATATTCAGGAGTCTCAAGGTTTAGTTTTTTCGAATCTTACCTCGCAAGACCTTATTCCTAGTGAGGGGGAGACAGAAGAGTCCAGTAAGGATGGAACAGAGCAGAATGTTGCTGGATTAATCTGCATACTTAATTCTCAACATTCGAAAGATCATATGGCTCGTGTGCCACTACCACCTTGCCAGTTGCTACCTCCGTCCTTCGGTTCAAACTCTTCTACTAATCCACCTGGTAATGAGTCCTTTGTTGTGGATCTTAATATGTGTAACTTACCTATCGCCCTTCAAAAAAGCGTTAGGACATGTACTCAATATAAAATTTCTCATTTTGTCTCATATAATTCTTTATCAGTCCTATATCGTGCTTTTGTCTCGTCTTTGTCCTCTATATTGATTCCGCAAGTTTAAAAGGAAGCTATTATTGATCCTAAGTGGTAGAAGGCTATAGTTGAGGAGATGAAAATTCTGAAAAAGAATGGTACCTAAGAGTTGGTCTCTCTCCCAAAAGAGAAGAAGGCAGTTGGGTGTAAATGGGTATTTACAGTAAAGCATAATGTAGATGGATCAGTTGAGAGATTCAATGCAAGGCTAGTTGTTAAAGGCTTTACCCAAACTTATAGTGTTGATTATCAGGAGATTTTTGCTTCAGTAGCCAAAATGAACTCAGTTCGAGTACTCTTATTCTGTTATGCTAATATGGGTTGGTCTCTCCAGCAGTTACATGGAGATCTAAAAGAAGAGAAATATATAGATATACCACCAGGTTTCTCACCTTGTGAAATTGAAGGGAATGTGTGCAAATTGAAAAAGGCCTTATATGGGCTAAAACAGTCCCCTAGAATATGATCTGATAAATTCTTCAAGGCTATACTAAAATTTGGATATCAATAGAGTCATGCAGACCATACTATATTTATCAAGCAAGTCAATAATAAGATCACAATTCTTATTATATATGTTGATGACATAGTTATGACAAGTAATGATACTGAGGAGGCATCCCACCTTAAGGTAAACCTAGAAAAAGAACTTGAGATGAAAGATCTAGGGGTGCTGTGATATTTTCTTAGAATTGAGGTGCTAGATCAGATAAAGGGATCTTCATTTCCCAAATAAAGTATATTTTTAACCTTATAGAGAGAGTTGGCATGATGGGCTGTCGACCTACAGATTCACTTATTGAGACTAATCATCGTCTCAGTAGTGGTGATAGAGAACCTATCGACAAGGATCAATTTTAGAGGCTTGTTGGAAAATTAATATACCTATCTTAGACTAGGTCTAATATTGCATATGCTGTGGGAGTTGTCAGTCAGTTCATGCATGATTCTGTAATGTACCTCTTGACGCTGTTTATCGCATTTTGCGATATCTTAAGTTTGCTCCTGGAAAATGGCTCTTGTTCTCTCGTCACGGCCACATAAAGTTGGAAGCTTTCACACATGCAGATTGGGTTGCTTCAGTTGATGAGAGATGATCTACATCGGGGTATTACACATTTGTATGAGGTAATCTGGTTATTTGGCGAAGTAAAAAGCAAACAGTGGTAGTTGGATCAAGTGCAAAGACTAAGTATAGAGCTATGGCATATGGCAATTGCGAACTTATATGGCTCCAGGTACTATTAAAAGATTTAGAAATTGAGTGTGACAAACCTATGAACTTGTAGTGTGACAACAAAGTTGCCATTATTATTGCTCATAACCCAGTACAGCATGACAAAATGAAGTATATAGAGATTGACAGACACTTCATCAAGGAGAAACTGTGCCAGGGCTCAATTTGTATGCCCTTTGTGAAGTCTGCAGATCAATTAGCAGATATTTTTACTAAAGAGTTTAGTAGTAAAATGTTTCACTCCATTGTATGCAAGTTGGGTATAAGAAATATCTATGCATCAACTTGAGGGAGAATGTTAAGATATGGGTATTATTGTACTTTTTATATTTTTGATCTTATTATATAAATAACAGTGGTAAGGAAGTGAACCCACTATAATGTTTTCAGTCCTTGTGCCCTAGTTTTTATGTTCTTGGAGTCCGTGAACTTCTTTGTTTTTATGCTTAAAAGGGTTGTTAAACCCTTATCATTTATTATTTCATTATTTGAGAGAAACATTTAGATTTGAGAGAAACACTTAAAGGGGAATAGTTGCATGAAATGGAGGCAGGAGTGGCATGGGGGCACAGGGAAGTGAGGGCATGTCAAAGAGTGAAGCGTCTGTGGGATATATATATATAATAAACATATTAATACATTTTAAGGACTAATTTTTTACTTAGTGATACGTAAAAATATGAATAAATATTAGATAGTGATGCCAAGTCAAAAAATAAATTTGAAAATTTATTGTTATGTATTGTCTACAAATAGTTTCTCTTACTTTGGACCTTTTCTTTTGTTGCTTTAGGACTTATATGTTTGAGGTTTCATCCAATTGTATCTAACTAGATTCTTGCTCTTAGTCGTGGAATTGAGGTTCTAGTAGGAGGTTTTTCCAACTAAGAGAGAAATTACCCATTCAAGCTATGTTTTTCTTGGAAAAATTGGGATAGCACCTGGGCATGCTGCGGTGCATGCTTCCATGTAAGGCTATTTGAAGAATGGTAAAAACACTCAAGGAAGATCACTTAGAAAGTGGAGTAGACTTGTTGTGCCTGAACCACTATAAATATTGTTTGATTCCTTTTCCCCTCTTCTATCGTTACTTTGCTTATACGTATAACTATAACTTGCTATCATCAATTTAGTTTATTTTCTACATTTGCATTGCCGCCATTACATCTTGCATTAGCTGCATATTAATATCTTTTTGCTTATTTGTATCATTCATACAATGTAAGGGTTTGGAGTTGTGCTAGGTTTAATTTTTTAAAATTTTCAGCCTTGGGTTTCCATGAGACCACAGCCAGTAAAGTATTTGTGACTTGTGATTGGCTAGAAGTTGATAGTCCCATGAAGCTGTGAAACAATAATAGAAGAAAATGATAGTTGTATGGCAGTAGGATCTCTGTGAAGTGCTTTTACAAAATTGCATTATGGTTTAAAGAATTAGTCTTTAGTATTGCTGGATCCATTGGTACTGGGATACGAGCTTAAACAAAAGTTAATGCATGGATATACCACTTTTTGAAAGTTTTAGTTCTGCATTTGCCCCAAGTAATAAGAAGATTGGGGAATATCTTGAAAACTCTTAGTTTTGCTCTTGCCCCAAGAAGGAAGAAGATAACTTTCTACTAAGTGTGTTTTTGGCAACCTGACTTTAACTCGGCTTTTTGGTCTTAAGCCATTTTAAGCTAAAAAGCCAAAAAATTCGTTTGGTTGGAAAAATAGTGATTTTTAAGCCACCAAAAAACCCAAATAAGCTCAATGTGAAATTTCATGGTTGTCCTTCAACCTAAATGAGCTGTGGTACAATTGTTTGGTTGGAATTTGTAAAATTTTCTATGTAGAAGGGTAAAATTGAAAATTGTTATGAGAAAAGTCAAAAAGCCTAAAAGCAAATAGGCTAAAAGCTAAGGGTTGAAAAATGAGACCTTTTTTCTTTTTGGGCTTTAAGCCAAAAGCCAAAGAGCCGGCTTTAAGCCGTAGCCAAACGAAGGCTAAATTGAAGAAAGGATTGTAACCTTATTAAACTTGGATGTTAGTGCAGCTTTTGGACACTAAAGTATGGCTAGGTATTGCTTTTTCGCTAGGTTTTGATGTGGATATATGGCCTGATAAGTATCAGTGTCTAACAACATGAAGCACATGTATTGTTAAGTGAAATGTTGCAGCACCACTTTCAATAAGCACCACATTAAAAAAATTCATGAACATTTATTAAATCAAAGGTGAATGCTTCCTAGTTTCCGTAATCAAGAACATTATACATACGAACTGTCTGTAACTTGCATAACTTGATAAACTTATATTTGGAACAGAAGTTCAAGCTTGTGGTGCACTGCTCGGATCGTGCGATATGTATGGATTAATTGGGCTTTATATTTTTTTTCATTTAAAATCATTTTCCCTTCTGAAATCTCTTTTCTCTAATGTTGCTGCGTTGTACCGCAGAGGTTATTCTCTGAACATGAGCCTTTTCCATATACATACGCTCGATAGCTGTTCTTTTGTTTTTTTTTTTGTGTAACAGCTAATTCAGAAGTACTGACTGATTGATGGTTAATAGGTATCTTTGCCCAGATCATGTTAATCCTGCCGAGTTTTTGGCTGATCTAATGTCCATTGACTATAGTTCTGCTGATAGTGTCTACTCTTCCCAGAAGAGGATTGATGGTCTTGTTGAATCTTTCTCACTACAAACATCATCAATTCTATATGCAACTCCTCTTGTGGGAAGGGATATTTCTAAGAACAACATGAAGTTAAGGAAGAAAGCTATTGTCTCAAAGAAAGGTGGTTGGTGGAGGCAGTTCTGGCTTCTTCTTAAACGGGCATGGATGCAGGTAATTCCTCTGATTGTGATTCACTTTATTTAATATGTTTAACTAAAATGGTTGCACAAATAAATATTTTGTAGTTGATCTCAGATGGTGCTAAACATTTCATTGCTTTTCTTTTCTTTTGACTTTTGGGTTACTCTTGTAACTGCTTCCCTCCGTCCTTTGTGGTTCCCAAAGACTTCTATCAACATTAGACTATTTTTCTTCCTGTTTCTTATGATAAAATCATTGCTTGTCATTGAAGTGCAACAGACAGTTCTGTACTTGAATTTTGTAATTTGTGTGTACAAATTTATTCATGGATTCCATCTCTTCTCCAATCTGATTGCCCCAATGAATGTATGACTAGGCTTGTCGTGATGGGCCTACAAACAAAGTTCGGGCAAGGATGTCAATTGCATCAGCTATTATTTTTGGGTCTGTTTTCTGGAGGATGGGAAGATCTCAGACTTCTATACAAGACAGAATGGGGTTGCTTCAGGTATGTAACGCCATTAGTTCAGTGGAAGTATAATTAACATCTAAACAAATGAGAACAGTAATTGCTCTTCTTCTTGCTCTTCTATTTATATTTTGCATTTTACGAACAGTTGACTTCAGATGCAACATCAAACTTATTCAATAATGTATTCACAATTCAATAACAGAACATCAGTCATGGGCATGGCTCTAATCATAACGTAGAGATTCCAGCATTGAATTCCAGCTGCAAATAATCCACATGATCCATTTAATAAAGTACTCTCTCACACCTCATCCAGTATGATTAAACCAAATCAAATGAGAAACGAAAACATAAGCAATCACACAAAACGCAAGATTTACGCAATTCAGCTTAAGCCTACTTCTACAGGCGAAGATCAGAGGATGCACTATGAAAGAGGACACGGTTGGGTTGGCCTTGGGGGTAGGCGAGGGAAGCCACCACATAGGCCCCTTGAATGTTTGTTAAAAGTTTAAGGTTCTAATTTAGATTTAGTATAAATATATAAGTTCGTCCCTTGACCTTAGGTGGTTCACAAGTGGTAGGTATTGGTAATTGTTTTTTTTTTTTTTTTGGTCCGAGGTTTGAGACCTCTCTCTATGTTATTTTAAATATCTTTCTAAAGGTGCAACAATCTCATTGCCAAGTTATTCTAAATTATTCAAAATTTTATATAATTACAAAATGATCCAAAAATTTAAAATGCTAAATAATGCATATGGAATAAAAATGACGAGTTACAAAATACTTAAAAGTCATTTTTTCTCATTCTAATAAAACCAATTATTTTTGGGAAGACTAATTGTTTTAATTTTACTAATTTTTTGTCATATACAAAAGATTAAATAAAAAAAATTATTGTTGAAAACCTTATGATACATAAACCTAACTACAAAATTGATTAGTTGTCTGGTAAATAAAATATGAGAAGGCAACTACAAAATATTTTCTAGTGATATTATATTGTTTTTAATTTTTGTTCATAAATTCAATTTTGTTGAAACATGACTAGAATTTTTTTTCTACTTGAATTTTTATAGTCAATTTTTAAGATTTTATATTAAAATTTATCAAGACCCCATATTAGAAGATCTCTTAGGACCTTGAAATTCCCAAGGCCAGTCTTGAAAGAGGAGAACACAATGACTAGGCCCCTGGCAGTATCCATAATTCTCACATAAAAAAACCTTAACCGTAAAAATACTCAATATATAAGGGGCTCTAAGATGATGAATCGGGTCAGTGAAACCCACTATTTGCTAGTCAAACGGGTCGTATAGGTCGTAAACGGGTTATAAGAGAAACTAGGTTAAGTACAAGACGCCAACCTACAACATCCTCAAATTCATGGGGGGAAAGCAACCATCAACTTGTCTCTAAGAACTTGAAAAACATGGTCCTGCACTTTTTGTGAGTAAATCAGCAACATGGTCTTTCGTAGAAAAAGAACACATAATTCGCCTTAAGCAACCTTTTCTCGAACAAAATCATTGTCAATTTCGATATGTTTTGTGCAAGCGAGAAAGATTGGATTGGCTGCCATGTAGGCTACAGAAATATTGTCAAGAAATAATATAACAGGGTGAGAAAGATGTTTATCAAGTCATGAAGCAGTGGGCGAACCCAAATAACTTCAGCTGCAAGATGGGCTTAAGGCATGATATTCAGTCTCTGAACTAGAATGAGCATTTTAGGTTGCTTTTTAGCTCACCATGATAGCAAAGATGAACCAAGAAACAAGCAAATGCCTGTAGTAGAAGATTGATCATCCGTCACATTCAGTCCAATCGGCATCAGAAAAGCCACAGAGATCAAAGAATTTGTTCTTGGAAAAATAAGCCACAGATATCGTGAAGAATTCATTTAGCTTCAGCTAGATGCATATATAGGTTTGTGCATGTACTGGCAAACTTGATTGACACAGAGGAGATGCGAGATTGAGTCATGGTTAAGTACTGCAGGGCCACAAGCATGTTACAATAATCTGAAGCATCCTCCAAAAGGGTTCCAGAAAGTTTTCAAGTTGAAGACTGTATGCAGCTGGAGTTGGTTCTTCACAAGAATATCAGGAGCATATTTACTCTGTTTGGAGCATATTTACTCTGTTTGGGGTAAAAGACCATGGGAACTGCAACGGGCTTCCGTGAATCCGTGCCCAAAACATAAGATCCCTCCCCCAACTAGTTGCCAAGGACTTTATCAAGACACATTAACCCTTGTTGTCAAACCAACCACCACTAAGACTTTTTCTCAGAGTTGCAATTGCTGAAGGTTGGCCTATTTTGTCAATTAGATGTTAAACAGTGCATTCTTCATGACTCTCTCTCTGAAGTTGTTTGTATGAAACAACTGCTTGGGTTCATGATACAGCTCCTTTCCAAATCATGTTTGCAAGATTAACAAAGCAATCCATGGTCACAAACGGCACCTTGGGCCTGGTTTCACCACTTCACTTTGTTTGTTTTAAAAGCTGCTTCCAGCTGCAGCATAGATAATTCTTCTGTATCTGTTGCTACCTATGGTTGCGAGACACTTGTTTTACTTCTCTAAGTTAACGGCGTCATCCTTAGTCATTACAGTCACTAGTAATACCACCATTAAAGACTTCATGCGCTGCTTGAGCTCTCATTATTTTTTGGGCATGGAAGGGTTGTTGTTGGATTAGGATCAGGTTGTGATGTAGATTGGAAGGAACGAGGCAGGGATGGAGATGGATCCAAATCTCTACAGGTGTGATGGGGGCGAGAGTACATACAGCGCACAGGTAATGAGAGAACCTGTTAAGATACTTGGCTATTTCGGACGGTGCCAGCAGAATCTTGGGGATGCAAATGAAGATAGAAAGTGTTATTTTTTGGTGTGGGAGAAACACATTATGCATTGCTAGGTGGTGCCAGCAGAATCTTGGGGATGCAAATGAAGATAGAAAGTGTTATTTTTTGGTGTGGGAGAAACACATTATGCATTGCTAGGTGATGGGGCATACGAGGATGCCCGAAAGGAACAAAACCTGATGGATTCGTGTTTGTAACAGGTGACGATGTTTGCTTAGATGAATTATGTTGCATGACCTCATCATAATGATAACGAGAAGCATCAAAAACTACATCTTGCGATTCTAAACTCTTCACAAAAACCGGTTGGACAAAGGTAAACCTTGTGTTGAGGTCTTAGCCTATGAAAACACATTGTGCAGATCTTGTGTAAAAACTATTGCTTGAGCAAGTACGGAGATGTTGGTAGCATAGGAAAATAAAGCATTGAAGGAAACTGTATTTCTCATGTAAACGTTCAAATAGGGACGTGTTTCGGAACACAACAAATGAAGGCAATTTCTAGTGTAAGTTGGCTTGGTAGCTATGAAGATTGATTTGACCCACAGAGAATAGGTGTTTTACCGTGTAAAAGTAGAGGGTATTGTTTCAACAATATAACTATGCTTCCTTTTAGGTTGTCATCCTGGGTTTGGATACAGCGGCATTACATGCTGCACGTACTAACTACCACATGATTTATAGAGTAGTAAAAATTCTTTGTTCTGAACATTTTGAGCAAGATGAGTTTGAAAATACCAATTGTTAGCATGTAAATGGTATCGATCATTGTGGATAATTGGATGGTGAGATGGACAAAATGGATCCTCTGGTAAGGTGGTAGACACTAGGATGAGATGTGATCATCAGATGGGAGGAGGTGAGAGCAGAGGCGGCTTTACGAAGGGAGAGTTAGATATGGTATTTGTCTTTTGAGTTCACTAGAGGAGAATATGGTGGATTGTATCACTAATGTTCAGCATCAAGTCCAAGATTTTGTAAATGTTGACAGGCTGTTCTACTCGTGGTTTTCTCATTATCCTTAAAAATTGGTTTGTGTACGTTATTTTTCTATTTTCTGTGAGGAATGCCACCAAGCTGTCTTATTAAAGCAGTTTGCGCTTTGTTGGTTTGAAGAGCCCTAAATATATAAATATCTTGAATAATTTCCTAGTTCCTACAAAATACCTAAATGTCTTTTAGATGGGAGTATATGACAGGACATTTTGCTGTCATCTCTTTATTTGATATTTTTACCAGCCCATTGCTCCAAAATGTTCAAAATGGTTGATGGTCAAAATATATTTTAACATAATTTGTACATCGCCATTTTCCAGGGAGAAATTCCTATTTTGAGAGTATATTTATGTATCCAATATTTTTTTTGTTATTTTATTTGTAGTCCGAGGATAGTTTAGTCCTTTATTAATTATTAGGTTTCTAGAGGTTTTGGTCTCTCTCCCCCCCCCCCCTCCTCTCTCTCTCTCTCTCT
>JAOTRH010000024.1:5359114-5369206 GCA_034768845.1 Heliamphora exappendiculata | reverse complement strand
GATTTACAGCAATCATATCTAAACTAAAAAGGAAACTAAAATATTCAGCCAAATCTACAGCTGATCTGATTGACAGTCCAAGGATAGTTTAGTCCTTTATTAATTATTAGGGTTTCTAGGGTTTTTGGTCTATGTGTGTATGTGTATATTGTTTCCAGTCATTTGTTGTTAAGCCTTTTCATTAATTGCAATAATAGTTTTCTTTTCGCCTTTTGGTATCACCCATATAGTCTAAGGTCATTTTTCTGTCGATTTGCTTAACTCAACCATCACTCAGATGTCCTATTTGTAGTCATTACTGGGAAACTATAGTTGGATATTATTCTTATGCATGGTTAGCTGTGATTTCTCTCTCTGCTCCAAACATGTCTCTTAATTTTTTTCTTTTTGACTGTAGTCTTTGCTTCTGGTGGCGAGGGTTAAGGGCCAAGGCCTCTTTCCTGTTGGATGTACCAAAAGTTTAAACACCTTCTAAAGAACTTAATACATCGTAGGATTAGCCCAGTTAAAGAGTTTAACAGATCTAGGATTAGCACAGATAATGCAAGGCTTAGTGCATCTCAACCTATATTTTCACTGCCTGTATGGGCATGTGAGCATTAGAGATAGAGAGCAACGGGTTGATCTACAGCTATGAATTTTCCATCATTCCTATCTGTTCCCGTTGCTGCTTACTTCTTTGAAGTTTGTGCTTTGAAATTTTAAAACTTTACTAAATGTCCTTTTTCAGAATTTTATGTTTGGGTTAATGAGAGTTCATCACTTTGATTTCTGTACCTGCAGTTTTCCTACTCTTGTTCCTGCTTCCAATTGCTTATTTAAAAATTAAAAATGCAATGCTTGTGTTTTCACAAGCCATTTGTTTCCAAACCAATTATTCTTATATTATCTTCTGATATTTATATTTCTTAACAACATGTATATTTCACCCTTTATCTGGGTTTTGCCTTTTGTTTTCCTTAAGGTTGCTGCTATAAATACGGCAATGGCTTCCCTCACAAAGACTGGGGGCATCTTTCCCAAGGAACGTGCTATTGTTGATAGAGAGCGTGCAAAAGGGTCTTATGCATTAGGTCCATATCTGCTTTCTAAATTGCTGGCTGAGATCCCCATTGGAGCGGCATTTCCATTACTCTTTGGGACCATTCTATACCCCATGGCTCGTCTTCATCCAACTGTATCGAGGTCAGTTGTCCTAATGATTTAAATGGACTAGCTCTAATTTTCTGCAGGAATCCAGCTTTGGAATGGTATTTTATGTGTTCCTCACTGTTAAGTAGTGGAGCTTACTGTATCCTTGCGGGAGCCTGATAGGATGGATGGAAAATTATAATAAATTATACAGAAATAAAAAATGGTGCTGGATTGTTCTTTCATTGGTGATAATTTGGTTTTATCTGCAAAAACAGCAAATAGGAAAATAAAAAAGAAAAAAATGTTGCTAATCCATGAAGTGGGATATGCGACCTATACATTTACATTTACATTTACATATGCATTTAATTATTTTATTTCACAAGAAAACAGTCATTTCCTTGTTAAAAGAACTTGTCAGTTGTCCTATCTTAATGTCTGGTAGATATTTAGTGATGCTCACTGCTTTGTCAGAAAACATCTGCATTTTAAGGAGACCCACAGCATATTAGTGTTGTAGGTTTCCTTAAAATTGGGTCATATTACTAAAACAAAAAATTGTACCATCTAAGCAATGTGGTAGCACATGTTCATCTAATGGACATTGGGCGTATTTGGGTCACTTCAAGAAGAACATTAAGATTCATTTTATTTTCAGATATCTGCCTCAAAATTTAAATGCCTTAGTAGTAGAAGGCTGCGTGATGCGCAGGAAAGAATTTTAGAGCTAAAAAAATCTTATTGAAAGCTTTATATAGAAAGGCTCAGTGTCAAGTTTCAAGTACCTTAGTAGTAGAAGCACCGTACATTGGCGTAGCCCCAAAAAAAAAAGAAGGCCCTGCTATAGGGAACAAATAGTTTAGGCTAGAAAATTTTACAGAATAAATAATGCAAAATTTATGTATTGTTTTCATGCTTCCTTATCTTTCTGTTTCTTTGTTTAATAGTAATAAATGCTTATGTATTGGTTAATTCTTATCAAACTATCGGTCCTGCTATTGGGCAGTGGTTAAAGAGAAAATAATGACAAAAGAATTATGACTTTAAATACATTTTTTTACTGATTTCAATTCATTTTTGCATGTATGCTTATCAAAAAATGGAATTGTTGCATATATCAACACACTTTCCATCTATATCAATCCATTTTTTGCCTATCTATCCGTTTTTTGCCCATTAACCTCCGCCCATTGGGAGGTGGTTATCATTTTTTTTGCCCATTGAATACAAAGATCTTGGTTATTTTTCTCTTGACTTCTTTTAACCTCCTTCTGTTTCTCTTCACCTCATCTTGTTTTCTTCTCATTCTCTTCTCCTTCTCTTCCCTTTCTTCATTACTTTGCTGCATCAGACAGATTGTAACTTGATACTGGTACTCATTTGTCTCATTGGCCTACCATTTATCTCTCTTTCTCTCTCACCTTCACTGTTTCTCTGTGTCTTCAGTCCACATGGTTTTTCTATATCACCCACTGGAGATGTAGCATTCAGCAAGCCCTGCTACAGGGAAGCAACTATCACTTAATATGATGTAAAACACTTGCAGATTTATTTTTCTATATTGTAATTTAAACTAATTGTGAAGCCTACAAACATCTGTTATAGCTTTTGCCTTCTGGTCTATACGGCAACCCTGGTAAGGCTTGAATCAAGTTGATATATTCTAAATTTGTTCTGAAACATGTCACAGCTTCCCATCTTGTGTTTAGTTACCTCTCTTCAGAACTAAGGTGTGAATTTTAATAGAGTTTTCTGTTGAAATTTAGCTTTGATGGAAATTATGCAATTTTATCTTCAAGACATTAGGAATGGGATGGCCAAAGAAACTTTGATCACTTAATGGGAAAGTTTGAAGTTACTGATGTGGAATTCTGGCTTTCAAGGTTTGGAAAGTTTTGCGGAATTGTGACAGTGGAGGCCTTTGCTGCTTCTGCAATGGGTCTAACTGTGGGGGCTATTGTTCCAACCACTGAAGCTGCCATGGCCCTAGGGCCATCTCTAATGACAGTTTTTATTGTTTTTGGAGGCTATTATGTAAATGCAGAGAACACACCAATCATCTTTCGCTGGATTCCACGTGTTTCTCTCATAAGATGGTAAGTACATTCTTACTTCCAAGCATGAGAAACTTAGTTATGAACTCTGTGCAACCTGAATGAACGATGAGCTAAGATAGTTCTTTTGTTCTTTCCTAAGGCCATATAATTTCATATGCTGGTACTTTCAGGGCATTTCAAGGGCTTTGCATTAATGAATTTAGTGGCCTTCAATTTGATCATCAGCATTCGTTTGACTTACAAACCGGTGAACAGGTAAGTAAAAAACATGAATCCTCCTATTTTAATCCATTACCTTCTCAACAGATGAAACAAACAGAATATCATCTAAGGAAGAGTTTCTTATGCGTGTCACGGACCAGATTGTATACTGGAAAACATAAAATTTGACCATGTGTTACCTAGGTATGGTTCAAGTGTTCTACATAGTACATATTTTAAGCTTGACACTTGCTGTGGTTAATGTGCTAGCATATGGAATACGATCATTGTATCGGTAGTATTGTTACCGGTTTGACATTTTCTTGTTAATTTATTTCACGATTATGCTTGTACTTCCAGTATTTATTAAGATTATCATATTGTCCATAGTTATGAGGCTACCGATGCTTTAAGAGAGTGACTAAGAAGCAATGCACTAAAAAAATAGTGTGGGAAGGCCATGAAATATAAAATTAGAAACTAATACATTTGTGAAATTGGAGGAGCGTCATCAATTAATGAGATGGTGATAAGCAACAGACTAAAATGGTTTGTTCATATATAACGAAGACCGCTGGACGCACAGTAAGAAAGAGTGATTTGGCCTAAGGTTAATGGGAATGATGGGGTGAAGGGAAGACCTATATTAATGTAAGATGTTTTTTTCTAAAAGTGATACAAATTCACTTAATTTAAATGAGCATATAGCCCTTGATAGAACTAAATGTCGAAAAAGGAGTCATGTAGCCAATCCCAACTAATTGGAACATAAGGATTCGTTTGGTTTATCCTATTATGGATGCATGATGAATACAGGTCGTATAAATTTACGTTTCTTTCATGTTAAATGAGGGTTGGGATTTGAATATGTCCTAGTAAAATCATTTAGCAAGACTTTGCCTGCTCTAGTAACTTGACCATTCAGAAGGAACCCTTTGAATTTAAAACATTAATTTTATTTGATCATTGCTACTATATACTTAAATTGCCACCAAATTCTCGTAAAGTATTTTGCTAGTTGAGTAATTGTACCGAAGCACTGGGATCAACTTGCCTTTTTAAGGACCTCACATATAGCGATTTCCAAATATATTTTTTTTGCCTTTGCTGACTCATTTTTCTTAAAAGGCAGAGAAGATTGTATGGTTGCTTTGTTGTGTTTCAACAGGAATATTTGATTCTGATGTTAGTCTATTTTTTTACCTATTTTCTTTATTCTTTTAAAGGCACTAGAGCGGCTCTCTTTTGGCAAAACTCGCATCAGAGATACAGTGATGGCTCAAAGTAGAATCCTGTTGTTTTGGTACTTCACCACGTACCTTCTCCTCGAGAAAAATAAGCCTAAATACCAGCGGCTCCATCCGCCTCCTCTTGATCAAATCAAACCAAGGCTAAAGCTTGAGCTTCTTGATAGTGCTTTGGTGGAACCATATGTCCAACTTGAGCTACCTGGGGGAGACCAAGGTAAAACTGGCCAGCAGCTTGAATCTCCTTCCCTTGATCACCTTAAACCATTTATCCTAGAAGGGTTGTGATTTATTGGGCATTGATGCCGATGACATAAGATGTGCCAACTTTTTATTGATTTATCTCATACAGGTGCTAATCTGGAGGAGAGGCCTGTGCAATAAAGGATGCCCCCCCTCCCCTGGTTTTCTGAGCCAAACAATGAGCTTTTGGAAAAAAACTTGATGGTTTTGACGTTTATTTTCTGTCTATAGAACTCACCAGCTTAGAAATCCTTTCTCAGGGATTGTTGGGGATATTTGTTTGCCAAAACATCATAAGCGCTGGGTTTTTCGGTAAATACAATTACATGAGGATGAATTTGAGAATCTTAATTTGTTATTCTGGATCCTTGGTTTTTTCTGTAAGTTGGTTGCTACAGAAATTTTCCATTAAAAAGATTGAAAAAAATAATTCTTGTAGGTATGTCTCAAGCAACATCCCCCCCCCACCCAAATTGCTGGCGAAGCGAACAATTGCATTGGAATGCAGGGTTAGAAGTTTTATCTTTTCTTTGATATTTTGTGCGACAAACCCATGGGCAGAAGTCATGCTTGAGAATGTTTTCAGACGCGAACCAAACCGGTCGATTAAATCGATAACCAATTTGGCTAACGGTCTGAATTAACTAATTAAACTGGTTAGATATGAAAACTGTTCTTTTTAATAAAAACTAGCCAAACTCACGATTGAACTGGTAACCAAGTAGAACTGGTCCCGGTTCACTAAAATCGCTCGGGTTTCAAATTTTAATTTAAATTTTCAATTTTTTTTTAATTTTTCAACTTAAAAATCTTAAAAATTATTGGAGATAGACATCGATTTTAGATCTTTTATTGATGTGAACATTAATTAAGAATTAAATATTTTGGGCACTAGTAACAAGGGAAAGGGGAATGAGGATGAAGATGATTGATTTGTTTATGGTTCTTTAAGAGTTTAAATTAAAAAAATTTATTTATCATTTTTTTTTGAATGATTGTGATGTAGTAAATCCTAATGTTTTATGTTTTTACTTGATTTATATTTTATTATGTTTGTTACTTATACTTATTTTATTTTAACTTGAGAATCATTTATGTTTTAAATTTTAATTACTTTTGTTGAAGATTCTAATTGCTAAATTAGAATCATACTTAGATCATGAGATGCCTTTATTTTTTTATTTGGATTGTAAGTTAGATGTTATTTTTATTTAATATTTATAAATTTAAAATTATTAATTATGTAATTATGACATCACGGTTCAATTCCGGTTGAACCGGTGATTCATTCACTCGTTTCTTTTTTCAGTTTACTTAACGATTCGGTTTTCAAAACATTAGAACATGATCGTAACATTCCACCTTACTCTGCAGCCGACTTATGAGCTGCCCAATCTATTAATACTGACTCAATAGTAATTTTTTCCCTTTTAGCAGCTTAACTCTCCTATCAATATTAAACAAATTTGGCAAGTTGTCTTAATTCACTCTATAGGTCATCTCTCTCTATGACTTTAACCACAATTCAATACTTATTCAATCTCGTACTTCAATAGGCGGCGTTCAATCCTTAAGTAGAAGCCACTCCTAAAAATTGGCTACAAGAAGAGGTGTTGAAGTAACTATATATATATATGAAGAATCACTTATTTTACTCCTAAAAATTGGCTACAAGAAGAGGTGTTGAAGTAACTATATATATATATATATATGAAGAATCACTTATTTTAATTGTAATGGGACAAGATCATAATATTGTGTATTTGTTGATTTATACTATAGATCCCTTTTAGGGCATGGATTCTTTCCCATCTTGTTTTGTGGTCCTATTTTATTGTCAAATAGTACTAATGATGCTAATATGCATGTTTTTAAGTCAATTTTATGGAGAGATATAAATCTACCAACAAGTTAAGTTTTAGAAAATAAAAATTACTCACAAAAGATTCAAAATGGCACGTTAAATTTTGAGTACATTTATCAATATTTATTTAGATGACACAATTAGAATAAGTTTTGATGAACTGCGAATAAACGTACCATTTAGAACTAATAAATCTAGTAAAACAACTAATTCTACAAATATACATAGAAAAAACGAGAATTTAGTCACCTCTGTAGATTTTAAACTTAAATTGAAAGGAGTTAAAATATTAGTAAACTATGTTATTCAGTACTCTCACAATTTGAAAATAAAGATACATCAACTCAAACTGATTTTGAAGTAAGTTCTGTCAATGGACAAATTGTTAACTACACAAAAAGAATTTAAAATTAATATTGAAAAATTAGTAAAAGATCTTAAATGAAAAGAAAAGAAAATAAAACACCATGAATATCAAACAATATACTCCTAAACAAACGGCCAAAATAGTCAAATCCTAACAAAATTTTATTAATGAAATTTGTACAGAAATAAATTTTTTGATTATTTAGATAATTATTATAAAAAAAAAAGGTTAATACTGTCACAAAGACTAAATAAAAAAAATTAATAATAGTATAATTTCCTCTAATCATTCCCACTTGAAACAATTTTAATAGATAACAAAGAATCTGTTGCCACAGCCTCACCATTCAAGGTACCTAACAATGACATTGAAATTAGAAAGTTATTGAACATAATACTAACCAATTTCTTAAAACCATAGGAAAACAATTAGATAAAATTAAAACTAAGTTTGATGAATATCAACCACCATCTAGTAACACTACCTCATCAAGTAAGATTATCAAAAACCCATTATAAGTCTTCCTGAAAATAACTAAACTTAGTATTACTCTTAAAGAAAGTCAAATTATCGAAAAAATAGAAGAATAATTTCATGTCAAAATTATTACAAATAATATGGATATTAATATAGACACCTCTAGTCAATTCTCATCTCCATCATTTGATGATGAAATTACTCAACTAAAAAAATAATTTTCTCATCAAGATATTAATTGAATAGTTAACCCTAAAGTAAATCCTACAAGTCTCACGAAAAATTGGTATTCTCGGCCAACACCATTTGATTGTCAATTTAAAAAGAGAAATTTAGATAATATTTTTTTTATTTTTTCCTAATAAATTATATGAATGGAACATTGATGGTCTTAGAGAACAAGAAATATTAAAAAAGTTAGATCATATGTCAATGGTTCCAAATAGGTATATTGGTAATTTTGATCATATTCAACCTAAAATAGTTGATATCTTAATTTCTGGTCTTAGAGCACAAGGAATATTAAAATTATGGTGGGATAAATACCTAAGAAGAATCCTGAGAAGAAATTAAATGCGCCATTTAGATCTTACAATTTACATTGGTAAATCCTCGATTTTGTGTTAAATAATTTGTATTACAAGTGTTTTAGTTCTAGCATTTAATGAGGTGAAAATGCGGAAAAGCATGCACAAAAAAAAAGCAGAAGAAAAGAGCAAAGTACATTAGCTAATTTCGTCCGGACAAACATATGAACAGTTGAAGATATAAGGAATCACGTCCAGACAAGCGTTCGGATAAATTTGTCCAGAGATATTTCGTCCGGATAGGCAACCGGATGGTTAGCGGAGATTAGTTGCGTGAAATTTTAAAATCTAGGGTATGAAAGGCACTATAAAAGAGAAGGCTAAACTCAAAAAATGCGACACATATTGATAAACAAGAGGCGTGAGAGAGACGAAGAGTAGGGTAACGAGGAGGACAGAATAAAAAATATGACAGCCAAATTCAAAATGTGTCAACCCATAAGAGAAAAAGTGTCAACACTTTGTTTTAGAACCAAAATGTGTTATGTTTTAACGACAAAAAAATAAAATTCATATTTAAATTGCATTGAAATTATTAAATATTAAAATATTATCATTTGATATCAACTTGGATTTCTTCATTCTAAATATCATGAAAGAAAAGTATACAAATATTTCAATACAAATTCTCTCATTTGAATAAAATCTTCCATGAGTAATTTGATCAACATATTTCAAAATCAAATGAACAAATTTGGAGTTTGAGATATCCCCAATATAATCAAGATTATATAACATATAAAGCGTGTGTTATTCTTTTAGACAATATAATCTGCAGCTTTTGTGTCAAAGAATATCAAGCATATATAATAGTAAATTGCAATCAAGCATATTTGATAGTAAAATACAATCAATAATATTTAATAGCAAATTACTATTAATCAATGCATCATATATTATTATTAAATCAATCAAACTAAATTATAGGACTAACAGTCCATCTAAAAGGTATGATAGGAAGGTTCGAGAAGGGTGTATAGAAAGTCATGTGGGTGTACCCATTTCTCGTGTAATGGCTTAGTTCCTTAAAAGTGAGTCTTTGTGTAACAATGGTTATTAATAAAGTTTTGTCATTTTGTTGCTTTAAAAAAAAAAACGAAGAAGAAGAAGAAGAACGCTTGGATATAATGTCCTAGAAGTTGTGAACTTCAACAAAAGCATTCAACTACTATGGCTTGGTTTGGCTCTAATTTAAAATTAAATTTTATTTTTTAAACCGAAGCGCAATAGATGGTTCCTTGTCTTCCATTTACACCATTCGAATTTAATCGTAAGTAATAAAAACTAAACTACACTAAGGTTTTGTTTCAATCAATTATGTCATTCTGATATGTTAAGGGCTATATTTTTAATTAGGTATAATAAGTTCATATCTTTTTTTAATACCGAATTTCATGTCAATTTAGTTCTATTCCATCCTCTAGTATTTTTATTACACACAATCTTGTTGATTTTCTTTATTACTGTAACAATTGATTTACGTTGTATGTGTTTAAATTAATTTAATCTATTTTTTCTTTATTTTTTCTCAATTGGTACGACCCTTGCCTTTTTAAAATTTTTTCTTTTTTAGTTTTGTCTTTTTTAGTCTTACCACATATCTATATTAGCATTCTCATTTTAGTAACATTTGTAGGTGGGTCCTATTAACATATAAATTTTGAATAATAAGTACATAAATAATTATTGCCCAAGCCACTAGGGCAGAGAGCTTGAGTAAGCCAATATTAAGAGTAAGAATGAAATAAAGTCAATACGAAATTTTTCAAAATAAGTATGACATTTGAGCTACTCGTGTGCAGTCGATCAACTCGGGTACACCCAAGATACTCGTGCACAGTTGAGCCACTCGGGTACAGTCGCGCTACTTGGGCACGATTGATCCACTCTGGTATATTTTACCCACTCTAGTATA
>JAOTRH010000024.1:5335918-5359014 GCA_034768845.1 Heliamphora exappendiculata | reverse complement strand
GATTTTTCAAAAATTTCTACAATTTTTCTATAAAAAAAAGATTTTCTAAGATTTTTCAAAATTTTCTAGGAATTTTCTATAAAAAAAAAAGAGCTTCAAAAATTTTTTCTCAGTTTTATGAAAATCTGCCCCAATTTTCTAAAATTTTTGTATGATTCCTTTTGATTTTCTAAGATTTTTGGAACAAATTTTCCTAAATTTCCGAAAATTGTTGTAAAAAAATTTTATTTTCCTAAGATCTTTGAAAATCTTTCTAAAAAAAATTTCATGTTTTTTTTAATTAAACTTTTGAAAAATACTCCCTAAGTTTTAGAAAATTTGCCCTAAATTTTAAAATTTTCAGCAACATTGCCTTTAAATTTTTTAAAATTTTTGATAAAATTCTTTATTTTGCATACCCCAATTTCAGCTCCTTAGCTTTTTATGTCTAACCAAAAATAAATAAAAAAAATTAAAAAATCAATCCCTTAGTTTTATGTTTTTCCTAAAAATTAAAAAAAAAATTCAAACCCTTTATTTTTCGTGATAAAATAAATTACCTCTTTTATTCTTTGTTCAAAATTCTAGTGTCCCTACTGTTTTAATTTCCATTGCAATGGTCTCTAAACTAATATATCAGCGTCACACCATCGTCAAAATAAAACACCATTCATCACTATTCATTATCATATCGGGGGATCCTAGACATGCGTCGACGTTTCACATATCATAAAAATATGCTTTGAATTTGAAATAATAGGGATAGGTAACCTACCGAAGGTCGCTGACAAGAGATGTGGTGATCGGGTTCCCGCAAAATGACGTCAGCAGCAATGGAATCGGTGGGAGGCTCATAACGTCTCATCCGACGGTATACAATGCGATGAGGGACCGGATCATAGGTGTGTGGGTCAAAAGGTGCAGGGTGACCCTTTCCAGCGTCTGGATCCAGAAAGTCTACCATCGCAACCTTTGCAGCAGCATCTGCAGCCGCCTGTGCCTCAGCAATTGCCCGTGCCTCCTCCTCGGCTGGCTAGCGAAAGGCACGCTCTGCCTCAAGAAGGAGAGCATCCATCGCCGCGCTCGGCTGCGTAGCAGTGACCCCACGGGCAAGCTGACTAGTAGTCGTATCCCTGAGTGTCCCCATGGAGGAGCTCCCAGCAGCAGAAGGGCCTTGTCTCGCCCCCAAGTCATCATCCTGGCATTCGCCTGCCATGAAAGGGAAAGGGAACACAAATATCAAAGTAAACATCTCCACAGATCAAGAGAAAAAGGCACGAAAGCTAAGAAGAGAGGAAAAGAAAATAAAAGGTTGTGAGAGAGTTCGAGAGCAAGAGAGGCTAGAGAGAGAGGATGGAAAGCACAAATGAACCTAACCTGCGCGCCTCAAGGTACCTTATCCGTGTTCGGAGGTGGCGGCCGCCACCTTCGATTATGGCGACCGCCAGGTTGGCGAAGAGGCACATGGCAACTGCCATGTTTGAAGGAATTACACCTGGTGACCGCCATGTCATAGGGATTTGGTCCCGGCGGTCGCCATGTTGTCAACCGTCACGTCACATCTATCTTGGCTACCGCCATGTCAGAGCATCATTATGGCGTTTTGGGTTTCTTAAGGGGCTGTTTCGGCGATTTTTGTTATTATAGATACATTTATTATTTTTTCTTTTAATATGATTTTATTGTAGGTGTTTTATTTGATCTTTGTGTGTACCTTATTAATAAAAATGAATTTCGAAATACATAAATACTTTTTTTTTCTTATTATGTGTTATTTGAAATTTTATTTTTGCCACTCTTTTTTTTGTGATGATTCTTTTCCGATAAATTTAATTTTAAGTCGTAACTAGACTTTTAATTATTTTTATCTCATGCCTTGTTCCAAATTTTGAGAACTTAACTCGACCTATTAATTCGTGGTTTCCTCCAATAAATTTAATTTTAAGCCGTAATTAGGGTTTTAATTATTTTTATCTCGTACCTTGTTTCGAATTTTTAGGTCTTAACTCGACCTATTAAATTCGTGGTTCATCTTCCGATAAATTTAATTTTAAGCCGTAACTAGGCTTTTGATTATTTTTGTCTCATGTCTTGTCTCGAATTTTCAAATCTTAACTCGACCTATTAATTCGCAGCTTTTCTTCGATAAATGTAATTTTAAGCCGTAACTAGGCTTTTGATTATTTTTATCTCATGTCTTGTCCTGAATTTTTAATTCTTAACTCGACCTATTAATTCGTTGCTTTTTTCTAATAAATTTAATTTTAAGCCGTAACTAGGCTTTTGATTATTTTTATCTCACGTCTTGTTCCGAATTTTCAGATCTTAACTCGACCTATTAATTCGCGTTTTCTTCCGATAAATCTAAATTTAAGTCATAAATCTAATTTTTAATTATTTTTATCCCGCTTTCATCCCGAAATTGTGAGGTCTTAACTCGACCGATCAATTCATGATTATTTTTCTCGTTAAGATAATTTCTTGGATCTTAACTCGATCCTTTTAATTATTTTACCCTCGACTGAGTTCTTAGATCTTAAAATTCGATCTTTGACTTGTTTGCACTCCCTTTAGATCTTAACTCAATCTTTAAGATTTGTTCGATCATACCAGTATCTGCATCATGTTAACATCTATATCATGTTACATTTTGCATCATATTTCTTACATCTTTGCATTTTACTCCATGAACTACATTTTGGTCTGACCCCTAGCAAAAAGGGGTACGTAGGCAACTCGATAAAAGTTCGAGTACAACCAATATCATATGCATGCTTGTGTGTTTGTGGCCTAAGATTGACGGTTCGGTCAAATAGCTGTTGTATCTGAATTTTTTATATAACTTGTATCACGCGTTGCTATACGAGTTATATCAAAGAGGGACAACTGTAGAAACTCCAATTTGACTCCACCAATCTTAGGTGAATCCGATAATGAAAACATATGGAACAAGTGCTTCAATTCGATCATCGGGAAGTGATCCAAGCTCGGTAATTGAACCCGACCATCAAAAAACCAACAGAAGCCTTCAAAACCAATGAAGTTGTACCAAACCATCGATAACTTGTTGCCCAAGTCATTGCCAAAAGTGGCGACCGCCATGTTCATTATAGCGGTCGCGCAATAGAACCTTGTGGAACCTTTTCCAACATGGCGGCCGCCAACTCACATTGTGGCGGCCGTCAACTCCAAATGGCCTGACATGTCTAAAAATGTGTCAACATCTCATTGGTTGAAGAACTCTATAAATACCGTACCTTTGGTACATTTTCAAGGACAGAAAAATATAGAGAGGTTTTGAGAGAGAAGCTCTGCCGAGTTGCCGAGCAATTCCGAGCCTCGACGCCGAAACCCTACTGAGATACCGAGTCTCGAACCTCCAAAACCTACATTGAAGCCCTACTTGGATCACCACCCGAGGAGTGACCCATTGAAGCTCATTCTACCAACTTGAGGATTCCTAAGCAATTCAGGTATTTCATTTGGATCCTCGATTTTTATAAGCTTCATTTCCTCTCTCTTGGAGTGATCGAGTTAATTTTTAATTTTAATTCGCACATTTCTTTTATTTACGTAGTTAATCTTTGTTTATTGTCTAATTTGTTTTATTTAGTTTAGCCACTTTGATTAATTTCTTTACTTACAAATTCACACTTAAGCACATTGTCATTTTATTTTTATTCATTAATTAGTACTAACATTATTTTGGACAATTGTAACTTATTAATGTTGCTAATTGCCACATTAAGGCACTTACATTATGTGAATGTAATTTTTAATATTACATTCTTATCTCCTAATTAAATAGTTTTTTTTTAGTTTAAAGTTCCTTTATTAGCTCTTATTTCATTTTCTCCCCCTTTTATGTTAAGTTTAATCCCCCTCTATTTCCTTAAATATTAGTTCAATGTTCTTTAAGCATTTATGTTTCTTTTTCTTTTCTTTTTCCTGCAATTTAACTATAGTTTCCTTTTAATGCATCAATTTTTTTTCTTTTCTTTTCTTATAATATTAGTTTAATGCTCTCTTAATAATTTTATTTTTCTCTTTATTTTTTTTCTTTTAATGTTAATGTAATTTCTTTTACTAACATTTTATTTTTCTTTTCTTTTGTGTTCTTTTACCATTAGTTTTAAATCTCCTTATAATATTCTATTTTTTTCTTTTAGTATTAATTTAATTAGTATTTCTTTTCCCTTAATTTTAGTACTTAGTATAAAGCACCATTTTTTCTTTCTTTTTCTATAGTTTTAATTTTTCATAATGTTTATTTTTCTTTCATGTTATTAAACCAATAAAATCACAAAAAAATCTTCTAATAATTGAAACTCATTTGCTCATTTTATTTTTCTTTTCTTTTGTTTTATTCAAAAAGTATAAAATGTAAATAATAAGATTTTCTTTTAGTAGTCTAAACAAGCATTTTCTAACATTTTATTTTGGCTTGTGAGCTTTCTCTTATTTTTTTTTCTTCTTCAAATTAGAGTTTTAAATAATTGCTTGTTAATACATAAAAATATTTTTTATTAGATTTTATTGGTTTGGTTAGTTTTTTTTAACATAAGACTTTTGTTCGCTTTTAGATAATTTGATAATACGCATATTGTACATATTAGTTTAAGGTTTGATTACTTTATTTTAAAATTATGTAATTCACTTTTGTGCAATTCATGTTTAGATAATTTTAACAACCTAGTATGCTTGTTCTTTTAACCAAATCATGTTAGTTTAGGTTGTTTAAACAATATTGCATGAGGATGTGTTTCATGTATCATTTAGATAGAAATTGCATGTCATAGGATTTAAGATTTTTCTTTTAACACTTATTTATTTTGGAGTGTTATATACATATTTTATGTATTTTCTAGACTTGATTTTGAATGTTCTCTCCTCACTCCTATTTTTTTGTTTGTATGCATTTGAGAAATTCTATTAAAGAACCAATGATGATTAGTAGAGGCAACCTTATGGTTGAGCGAATGGGGTGCCTAACACTTTTTTCGATTTGTACCTTAACTCCCAAACCCTCTTTCTCTGGTTAACGTTTTAAGTATCAGTAGCCAATTTTTTTTTATAATTTTTCTCAAAAACTACGTGACGACTCTATTTCCAACAAAAGGGATTTTCAAATTTTGATTTTCAATGTGTTAAATTTTTTTTCTAAGCATTCTTTGAATTTCTTATTTTTGAACATTTTTTAAAATGATTCCCAAATTCCAAAGCCAAAGCCACTGATCGGGACAACGTCAATTTGATAATCCCCAGCACCTGCCTGTCAAGTAACGTCCAATCCTCATCCTTTATGCACTCTGGTTTAGATTCCAAGAGCGGCAGCTGTAACTTCTTCCCGTATAGATAGTCCTCTATCTGCATCCTCTAATATTCGAAGTTTAAACTGTCAAAATTCTCGATTCCTGTTGATCTTCATTCTTCTACCATGTGTATTCGTCAATCTCCTAACCAGAAGCTCTGATACCAGTTGTTGAGAATTAGAACGTAATTACTAATTTCGCCCAAGATCAACCACAAATACACAAAATGCAGAATGATGAAGAAAAAAAAAAAGCAATCACAAGATCACACACAAGATTTATGTGGTTCAGCAAGGTGTGCCTACGTCCATGGGATCACACTTTACTATATTGATTGAAGAATTACAAAGAGAGGTGATGTTCTTGACCTTTTCTCAGTCTCTATAGACTAAAACATAACAATACGCACTAAACAAAAGAGCCCTTAGGGTTAAAATATAACCCTAGCCGTCACACAGCAAAATCTGTTCCACGACGGTCCGCTCAAGCGAACTTTTGACCGCTTGAGCGATCCCTATCCTGAGACCTCCTACATACAAACTCGCTCAAGTGGATACATGATCGATCGAGCTGTCACTAGCCTGAGACCAACACCGTGCTAGCCTGCTCAAGCGGACCCATGGCTGCTCGAGCGGTCAACTAAGAATCGTGGTTTTTCTTCACCACTCAATAATAGGTTTCATGCGATATATCCCTGAAACATTGCACGATTTTTAAAAATTGCAACGAAACAACAAGAAAAACCGCGCTCAAATTTAGACGACCATGCATGGGCCCAAAAAGGTAAATTAAAAATTTCACAACTAAACAATGCCTTAGAGAAAACGAATCACGAACAGGCGCATTATGACTATTCATCGTCTCCCAAATTTACTCTTCTAGATTATTATTTTTGTTTTATTTTAGAAAAATAAAATCCACATAGTAAACGGTTTGGACACCGTTTGTTATCATTAGTGTAGTTTTGTCAGAGTTTTAATAAATATACACGGAATGTGTGTATACTTTTACGTTCTTTTAGATCTTTAGCTATTTCGATCACGAATCATAATCACTTATGAAACCTGTTATAAAAACTGAATCTAGGAACATAAATTTGACAATTATACATTAATCAAAAACGTATCACACCACTGAACAATATAGCAAGAAGATGGCTTTGATAACAATATAAGTAAAATAAACATATATAAACGCAACAAAAATATGAATCGAATACATTCAACTATGATTGTTCAAGTGCTGAAAAAGATCTGCACTAATAGAGTAAATCTTCTAATCTTATAACTTTATCTTGATAAAAATTATTGATGGATCACATGCATTTTTATTGAAGGCTAGGTTAGAGACCCCTCTTATTTATAGGCAATGATATCTTTTCCATCAAGGGATACTAATTGCATATGTTCATAATAAATGCCTATTCACAAAATATGTGATTTGTCACCAATAATTATTATATATAATAATTATTTTCTTTTATCCACCACTCATTACATAATACAAATAATACACAAAAGATGTGACTTTAAGCCGGTTGCCAACCGATGGCTAAAATTAACTATTAAGAAAAAAAAATTGTTAGTTTTTAAAAATGTATTAAAAAGTGTGTAAGAATGTATAAAATAATATTTTTTTAATAAGAATGTCAGTGTTAATAGCATTATTGTTTTTATAATGACAAATAATATGCCTTAAAAATATTTTTTCCTTGCAACTAACCCTTTTTTTTCTTAATATCCTAAACAAGGACCTACACAGTGTAGTTTAGAGGATGTATAATCTACTATGTAAACTATGTAATTATTGTACAATGTATGATCCAACGATTATGCATTGCACAAAACATATATTGTGCAATATATTATATAATGCATAATCGTTGAATTAATGCATTGTGCAAAAATTGATGACATAGAATCTTTATTCAACAATTCTCTTCAAAACTCATAAGACATTAACTCAAAATCCATGGCTCATATCTAAGCGTCCGTATGAGATAACAATTTATTTATTTATTTTTATTTTTTAATAAAATTTTTTAATCTATCTGTTGAAACTATTATACTTTTTTTTATTTTTCTTATTGAGACGAACTAAAAAAATAAACAAGACGTCAATACGAGACCCTGTTTGAGAATAAGAAAGAAATTTATAAAACTATTATACTTTTTTATTCCTTTTATTGAGATGAGCTAGAAAAATATTTTTAAAGAAAAATATAAAAAAAAGTTTAGGATAGATAAAAATAAGCCATAATAAAAAAATAAATTATATTTTATGTTGCTTATTTTTGTTCATAATGAATTTTTTCATCTTTTGATTATTGCTCTACTTATTTAGTTTATGTCATCGAGACGATCTAAAACATAATTTTTATTACTGAAAAGATGAATAAATAAATAAATAATAATAAAAAGTAAAAATTAATCCCAAACAGGACTTTAAATATGTGATCGTATGAATTTAAGTGAACATTTGAAATGATAACTAGTATCTTAATAATAGTAATTGTTGCAAACATTTGAATTGACTAGTAGTACGTCAAAGACCCCAAAAGAGCAAGGGGGAAATTATTTACCTTGCTGGAAAGATTTTGGTAGATTTCAACACAGCAGCATCCACCAGTAGTGGAAGATTCCTATCAGCTCAACACATGGGAACATAGAAAAGATCAGCAAGGGATTTCATAAAAATAAACTTTGATGGGGCGTGGTGCAAAGATGGTAAAGTTGGGTTCGGGTTTATAGTTAGAGACGACCATGGTACATAGTTCGTGCCATACCGTACCAAAAATAATTATGTAAAACTTTATTTTAACTACTAACTTGTAAGATAGTGGCTAACGTCCAAATATCATCCACATGAATTTGAATGCAATTATAATTTATTTATAAATATTTTATTAATGATTTTCTTTAAGAAAAGAGTGATTGATTTGATTTATGATTTTATTTAAACTAAAAAGTTAAGAAAGTCAAAGATTTAGAATTCGAATGACAAAAGAGATTCTTAAGAGTTTAAAATCCTCTATAGCCAGTGATTCTTAGTTTCATTCAAACTCTAGCATATCTTTATTCAATTCAACCCAATCCTATCGTGACTATAAAATCGATAAAGATTATCAATAAGATAAGCTTGAATCCAAATCTAGCATACTCTATCTAAGCTTTCGGCACAAATCGTTCGGAGTACGACCCGTCCTAACAAAGTATAGAGTATCTTACGTCCGATGTCAAAGCGATATAACAGTTATATGATCTAGGTTTCACAATCACATAAAGTAAAAATGGAACTAGATAATCAAATTAAGAGCTTGTTGATCAAAATGCCATCGTCTCAAATCACACAACGAATTGAATCTAAAATAAAGAATAAACAAACGAGTTTAAACTACTCCTAAGATACCAGACTAAGGATTCATCATCCCTTAAGAACAGAAAAAACTTAGCCACTCATGTTGCGACTAGAAAGTATAAAAAGTTGAGGAATAACAAAGCTTCGAGTCTCTGTTTTTGATTTCTTGACATGTCCCGAGCCTTCTAGATTGGCCTTTTAGCTTCCCTCGATCCGTCGTCTTCTGAAAATCTAAGATCCCCTATTAATGAACCCAAGCCACCTATTTATAGGTGAGCTTTCTGCCATAATTTCAGTCTCAAGGTGCAACTCTTTTTGCGCGCACCATCCGGATGCCAAACATTTCGTTCAGATGCTTTTATGTTCCGTCTGAACGCTGGTATCTCCCATTTGGACGCAATTCTTTCTACCAATGTTTTATTCATACATCCGTCAAGACATAATTATCACAAAAACTTCTCTGACCAGACATTGTCCGAATGCTGGAATCATCCGTTCGGACGCAACTTCTTCGAAAATTTCCATTTTGTCCATCTTCTTCATTTTATCCGTTTTACCCCATTTTCTCCTCTAAGCCACTCCTAATGATGCTGTTGACAAAAACACTATAAAATAATTTATTAAACATATTTTTGAGACTTAACATAGTGTATTTTGCGAAATAAAATCGACACTTTTACGTACCAATCACAGCCCTAACTTATACTTTGCTAGTCTTTGAGAAAAGAAAAATTAAAAGACAAATAAACTAATCTAATTAAAGTCCACTTTTGTAGGATATACGATTGCACTTAGCATGTGCAATAAGCCTTTGAACCCCTAGGTTACCTCTAGTGGACGAGTTATAGTCTCGTTTCCATAGATGATACCCACAAGTATCAACCACGTGTATTTTGAAAAACTTAATTTAATTTTGTGAATTTCATACCCCCGACAATCAATTTGTACAATTTTCTGGTTACTTCCATCTTTACAAACAACTTCCCACAGACTTGGACTCAATGTGTGTGAAGACTCAGTTACCTGCCTTGGTATTATGCTTCTGAACATTTAAAGTTTAAACTTCTATCAAAACGATGTCTCAACTTTAATTCTTACTTGATATAACTCACAATTAAACATTCAGAAACAAGTTTATATATAGGTGCACTCGTGGTATGCGGCAGAGGTTATGTTAAACAAATCAAATATATTCTACATATTTTTGACACAAAAAGACGCTAAATTCAAATAATGACTCTTAATCTCATAGTTAGAATGCCAATTATTGAGAATATATGGAGTGCTTCATTCTTTATTTTTAATCAATTATTTCTACACATTAAACTATGTCATTTTTTAGATCAAATAGGTCTTTATTTTTTGTTATAGTGTTAGGTAGGAAAAATGTGTATTAGGGTTATGGTTGAGTGCATATAATATTTTGGAATAGGTTAATTACTAAACACCACTCAATTCTCTATTTTTTTAAATTATTTCTCGCATTCACCATTCCCAAAGCCAACTTTTGATTTTATACTCCGCATAATTTCATATTTTTCCATTTACTCAATCTCTCTCTTTTTTCTTTTTCTTTTTTAATTTTTTTCATATTTCTCTCTCTCTTTTTTTTCTCTTTTTTTTTCATAAACTCTCACCCTTTTTTATTGTAAATTTTATTTTACCCATGTAGCCACTAACCTGTTCACATGACATTTTCAAATATAAAAAGGAAACAAGAAATGACTTACATGTAAAAGGCTCAAAAAGAGGGGACTAAGGTCAATTAAATAACAAAAATACGAATAGACTCAAATATAGAAACACGACCTAAAATCTTTTTCCAAGTTTGACATAGTGCTTTACATAGTCCTTATTTTAGAAATTTCAAATGAAACTTATAATGATGTTCTCAACTTTTTATCAAAATGAATAAATGACGAGATTAATCAACGACTAATGCAAGCAGAAAATAAAATGTCATCTGAGTAAATGTAAAAAAATCCCTCAAAAAATAACAATAGTCTCAAAAGCTCACTAAGGGTTAAGTCTCTACCTTTTTATTTTTTAATTTGTTCTCACTATCAACATTTATTAACAAGAAAATCAAATAAGTAACTGAGTGTACAGTGCATCAAAGCTGAGTGTATAAGTCTATAATCTATTTTTTCATAAAAATTTTAACAACACAAAAATCACACGCTTTAATTTATTCGGGGTACAAGATTCATACTTCCAAATTAAATTGATCAAAAATACATTTAAAAAAAAATAAAAACAAAAACTAAACTGATAAAAATAAAAACTAAATTTATAAAATGAAATGCCTACCCCCAACTTAAACCATCCAATATCCTCATTGGATGAGAACAAACAGAGAATGCAAAAATAAAAGGGTATAAGATTTCACTTGATCTAAATAGTTTGAGAAAAACGGTTATCCTAAAAAATGTTAGTGTCAAGTATCCAAACAAAAAGATATCAAAGTATTTAAGTACAGAAGGACTAACATATACAGGAAAATGAAAAGAAACACTTTTTGAATTTTTTTTAATCACTTAAAGAAAGCAATGAAAACCTGAGTTTTCTCCTAGAAGGGCTAAGTTTAACCTCTTCAGTCAGACATGTTGACAGGTTAGAAGTTTAACCTTTTCCTATAGCTGGAAGAGTGGCAGCTGGTCCTATAAGTGTAGACTGAAGAGTAGCCGATAGTGACTACTACGTAGTGCTCAATGGTGGACTACAAGTGAGAAGAGGTGATACACAAGAAAAAATGTGTGGTGGCTTAAATCAAGCATTCCAAGGAGTAACGTCTTTGTGAAGCTTTAGATTACACAACTCAATGGCTCCTACAGGTTCTCGAGGTAGGTTATGGAGAGGTGTCTCAGTAGTTAGGGTCTCGATCATGTCTACTGAAATGTAATTTTTCTCGTTCGAGGGCTGGTGGTAGGTGTTACAAATATTTAACTTCATATGCATGTTCCTAAAGGATACATCCATTACCCCAGTTCTACAATTAATATAGGCATTGGTCATAGCAAAGAAGGGTTAACCCAAGATAAGATAAATTACTTTTTCGGGTTATTTACCGACTCCATATCAAGGACAACAAAGTTGATAGGGAACAAGAACCAATCGACCTGGACAAGGACGTCCTCTATTATGCCACGTGGGACTTTGAAAGATCTATGGGCCAGCGAAAAGGTGATTGGTGTGGGCTTTAAATCTCCTAAATCAAATATTTCGTATATTGAGTAAGGGAGTATATTGACACTAAGTCCAAAATCAAGGAGTACTTTATTGATTAAATGATTTTCAATGACACACAAGATGATAGGAGCACCAGGGTCCTTGAACTTAGGGGGAGTGTTGTGCGTGAAAATGGAGCTCACTTGCTCAGTAAGAGAACTTTCTTAGGGATATGTGTTTGATCCTTGCACTTTTGGGTACAAAGATCCTTAAGAAATTTGGCATAGGATGGGACATGCTTTATAGCATCTAGCAGAGGAAGGTTGACTTTAACATGCTTAAACACCTCTAGAATATTTTTATAGTTGCTCTGTTTTTTGAAAAAAGAAAAGGTGAGTTAAGACGAGATGGAAAGGGCACTCTAAGTCCTAGAACGCCTATTGGCAAGGTCGAAATAGAAGAGGGGAAAGGGATAGGTACATCAGTAGATGTTGGGGATGTAGAAGGTGTGACAAGCGGGTTGGTGTTGGAGCCATCAGACGACTCTGGGTCTTTAGGAAGTGCAGGTGCTATTGACTTTTCAGGACGGGTCTCCACTTCCCGTCCATTCCATAGGGTCAAAACTACATTCACTTGCTCATGGTGGGTACTCACAACTTGTCGATTCTCGGCTACATACTGACCCTTAGGGTAACTCGCCGGCTGACTTGGTAATTTGCCCTTCTCTCAGCGATTGAGGGCGGCAACTAGTTGCTCAACTTGGGTCTCTAGTTTGGCAATGGACTGAGAGTATGAGTGCAAGAGTTGAGTGTTAGACTCTAGTCCTTACAGGGCTTACAATTCTCGTTCCTCAAAAGCTGAGTTTCGAGAAGGGGCCAAAGGGTCTGGTTGTAGAACTGGAGGTGCATAGGCCGCAGGATTATAAGTGTTGAGATATGCGGGCCTAGGCAGTGGTACTGACATGTTACCCTGATTAGGTTGCTGCCACCAAAACAAATTGGGATGATTTCTCCATCCCGGGTTATATGTGTTCGAGAATGGGTCATTTCCCAGTTGGGAGAAACCTTGTACTGTATTAACTTGTGCTCGCACAAATTTAGGGTATTGGGCAGTGGCTAGGCAATCGGTGACAAAGTGGACTGGACTGGCACACAATGCACATGCTTCTAGAAAGGCGGCAAGTGGAGCAGAAGGTATAGATTTGAGATCACTAGATAAGAGCTGGTCCAACTTTTGGGTCAGTGTCGCCACTTGATTGGATAGATTATGAGGTTGAGTGACCTTGTAAATGCCTTGAATTTTTTGAGAGGATGAGGCAATAGATCTGTTGGTACAAGATGCTGAGGCTTGATGTTGGAAATTTTTACTCAAACTCTTAAAAAGGCTCTACACGTCGTTCTTATTTTTCAACATAAAGGTACCACGCAAGAGGCATTAACAAATTGACTGTGTTAAGATGCTAACCTATCATAAAAACATTAGACTAATTGCCATTTCAGAACCTAGTGATGAGGACAAGCTCTAATGAGATCTTTAAGGCATTCCCAAGTTTCGTGAAAGGTCTCGCCGTCGAGTTAGGTAAAACTCGCAATGATGCGTCGAATCTGGTTGGTCTTGCCTATCGAAAAATATTTTTTTAAGAAATTCCTGTTAAAATTTAGCCCAAGTAGTGACGGTGTTCGGTTCTAAAAAGTTAAGCCAATATTTGACTTTATCTTTAAGGGAGAACGGGAACGGTTTCAATTTAAGGGCATCATCAGAGAAGTTACTGATTTTGATCGTTTAGCAGATTTCTAGGAATTCATCAATATGATTTTATGGATCCTCATTACTTAGACCACAAAAAGATGGAAGCATCTAAATGATATTGGTCTTAATCTCATAATGCGTCGTTTCTACCGCAAGGGACTGCATGCAAGAAGGTGACACATACTCCGAAGAAGTAAAGTACTCAATCAGAGATTTAATATGAAGATCTACCTATTGTTGTTGTTGGTCAACCATGGTGGTAGGTGCGATGTGTGAATTGTGTAAAGCTCTTTAGGCCGTCTGAAAAAGTACGTTCAATTTCAGAGTTAAAATGAGCTAAAATTGGACTAAAAGATTGGAGGCCAAGCATGCACCAAAGAAATATTAAGGATGGGCTACAAGTCCCCTAAATGTAGTTTTATCTTATTGAAAGCAAAAGAAAAAATTAAAACTCACAGTGGGTGGACAGAGATGATCCTCTTGCTTCTCTTTGCACCTGTTTGTTTCCAACTCCTGCTCGTCGTCAATTTTCGAAAAAACATGAAAAAAAAAATTGTAACTCACCGCAGTATTATAGTAACCAAAAAATCAAGAACAAGAATATTTACTAAATAAACCTTAATCGTGATTTAATCCTCCGCAACGGGACAAAAAATTGGTTTGTGTCGTACCGTACCAAAAATGATTATTTAAAATCTTATTTTAACTATTAACCCGTAGGATAGTGGCTAACATTCGAATATTGTCCACATGAATTTAAATGCGATTATAATTTATTTATAAATGTTTTATTAATGATTTTCTTTATGGAAAGAGAATTTAATTTGATTTATGATTTTATTTAAACTAAAAAATTAAGAAAGTTGAAGATTTAGAATTCGAATAAGAAAGAGATTCTTAAGGGTTTAGAATCTTTCCTAGTCAGTGATTCTTAGTTTCATTCAAACTCTAACTTATCTTTATTCAATTCAACCCAATCCTATCATAACTACAAGATCGATAAAGATTATCAATAAGATAAGCTTGAATCCAAATCTAGTATACTCTATCTAAGTTTTTGGTATGGATCGTCCGGAGTACGATTCGTCCTAACAAAATATAGAGTATCTTACGTCAGATGTCAAAGCACAGACATAACAGTTGTATGATCTCAGTTTCACAATCATAAAAAGTAAAAACAGAACTAAATAATCAAATTAAAAGCTTGTTGATTAAAGCGTCAACGTCTCAAATCACACAATGAATTGAATCCAAAATAAAGAATAAACAAATAAATTTAAACTACTCATAAGATACCCGACCGGGGATTCATCATCCCTTAAGAGCAGAAAAAACTTAGCCGCTTATGTTGCAACTAGAAAGCATGAAAAGTTGAAGAAGAACAAAGCCTTGAGTTTCCGTTTTTGTCTTCTTGACATGTCCCAAGCCTTCCAAATTGGCCTTCTAGCTTCCCTCGATCCGTCGTCTTCTAAAAATATAAGATCCCCAATTAATGAACCCAAGCCACCTATTTATAGGTGAGCTTTCCGCAGTAGTTTCAGTCTCAATGTGCAACTCTTTCTGCGAGCACCATTCGGACGCTAGACATTCCATCCGAACGCTTTTCTGTTTCGTCCGAACGCTGGTAGCTCTCGTCTGGATGCAATTTTTTCTGCCAATGTTTTGTCTGGACCTCCATCAAGACATAATTATCACAGAAACTTCTCCATCCGGACGCGATTCTTACTGGACCAATTCGTCCGGACGCTGGAATCGTCCATCCGAACGCAACTTCTTTGAAAAATTCTATTTTGTCCATCTTCTCAGTTTTGTCCCGTTTTATATCATTTTCTCCTTTATGCCACTGCCAATGATGTTATTAACAAAAACACTATCAAACAATTTATTAAACATATTTTCAAAGCTTAACATAGTGTATTTTGCGGAATTAAATTAGTACTTTTACGTATCGATCAGTACACCCATAGGCGCGGGGATAATGAATAGTAAGAATTCTTTGAACGGAGACCTTGCAAAAGCCATGGGAGAAATCTTTGCATTATGATTTGCACTGGAAAGAACGATAATACAAGTGCACCTACAAGGAGATTCCCAAAGGGTGATTAAGCTTTCAAATCAAATGGAGAAGATCTCTTAAATATTGGTAGCATTATTGATGAAAGCCATGAGCTTATTCGATTTATCCCTATTTGCGTGTGCACTCATGTAAAGCGTCAAGGCTATAGTGTAGTTCATAATTTTTTAAGGCTGGCGCTCTCGATGGAAGGAAGTAAAATTTAGACGATAATATTTCTAGCTCACATTCGAAATTTAGCTTTCAAGGATTGTATTTTTTATTTATCCCTCATTGTTTCTTTCTAATCAAAAATAAAAAGCAATTAAAGAAAATAATGATTTTAAATAACATACAAAGTTGCGATGAATCTTTGGTACTTTGATATCCATAGAATATACATACTTCTGGCATAATAGTTTATTTATTTATTTTGTAATTAATATTTTTTTAATAGTTAGTACTTTTTCCTTTTTTAACTAATATAATTATTGTTTAATATTATTTTATTTTCTAACTTTTGTATTTTTATAAGTAACAATAACTAGAAATTCATAAACATTCATCTTCCCACAATGTACTTTTAGAAAAATAATTTTTAAGACTCAAAAACATTGGACTTGTTTGTTTGTGTAATGCTTGTTTATTTTTATCTTTTACAGATTTTAAATTTTTTGAGTCAAATTATTTTATTTTTTGAAAAATTAGAAAAGTAAAAAAACTTCGTTAAAAAAAAGTTGACTAAAGATGAAGTTTTATTTATTTTTATTTTTAAATATTTTTTATATTTTGATTAAAATAATTAGTTTTCTCATTCATTTTCATAGAATAATTTAAAAGGTATAATAATTTTACTAAACGATAAAAATATTTATTAAAGACAAAAAAAATAAACAATTAAAATCATTATTCGAAATGGGCCAATTGTTAATTGTTTATGAAATATCATTTTCCAAAATAGTGTTGAAAAGTAATTTGTTATAAATAAATCTTATGTAATTTAAGGGGGAAAATATCGATAGTATTTGTGATTGTCTGGAGTTTAAGTAGAATTTATATTGGATTTATTATATTAATAGTTATAATTGTATTATATAAATTTAAAATACTAATTTGATAAAATAAATTAATCATTTCTATTGAATGAATATATATATATATATATATATATATTACTAGCGGTCGGATTCACGCGATAAGTGTATAATTTGAATTTTACTAAAAAAAAAACTTAGTACAATAAATTATTATACCTTCTAAATTAGAAAAATTTAAAGATTAGTTATTTTTTAGAGCATCATAAGAGATTTAGTCATATAATTTTTTTAAAGAAATTTAGTCATTTCTTATTTGAAATAATTTTTTTATGTCTAATATATCCTAATTTAAAACATTATCTTTTCCATTTTTAAAATACAAGCAATTGATTGTGTGAGTTGACAGCCAAAATTTTAGGAGTTTCAATTCCATAAAAAATTTAGGATTTTAAGATTTCTAATTCCTAAATTTTAAGAGTTTCAAATTCTAGGATTTTTAATTTTCACTGCTCTCTCCCTCCCCCTCTCTCCCTTAAACCAAGGAAAGTTTCAGACTTGAACAAATTTTCTAAAGTGAAAATATCTGGCGAGGGCCTTCCGGAGGTGAGAATCTCTGGCGACACGTGCCGGTCCCCTTACTCGAACCGACAAGGGCACCGATTGACGACACGAGGACCTCCCGAAGATGAAGACGAAATGAGGTGGAAGCCAGATGAAATGAGCGGCGTGGTGTGACAAGACAGAGCGGTGAAGATGGATCCCAACGAGGGCCTCCCGGAGGTGAGAATCTCTAGCGACACAAGCTGGTTCCCTTACTCGAACCGGCAGGGGCACCGGTCGACATTTTGAATCTCGCGGATCGTTTAGGAAACGTTCCGGGTGGAGATGGAGGAGGTGTGATGGTTTGTGATGGGGGACGACGAGACAGTTTTCGTGTCGGACAACCTCATAAGGGTTATGTTAAGATTCGGCAAATTTTTTGATACATATTCTCTATATAATCAGTGTGCAACTGATACAATTATTTGTTGCAAATTATGTGTTTAACAATTTTGAAAGCACTTATATGTTAAATACTGATACAATTATTAGTTGCATGTTATTACTAAATGCACACAGCTCACCTAAACCACTGATACATTTTGTCAATTTAAAACTATATTATAAGAAGATATTGCAACAGATATTTAATACTGAAATGTATCAGTTGCATATGCGTAGTGAACCGGAGTATATTTACATTATATTTAATACTGATAAATGTATCAGTGGCATATACTGATAAATGTATCAGTAGTTACATTTGGTTGCGATGAGTTGAAACATATATCAAAAAAAATAATTTTGTAAATTTGAAATTGTATCAGATTATGTATATAGTGAAATAGTTTTGAAAATGTATCGTTTGTACGTAACTGTGTATCGTTTGTATGTGCTATGGCGACAAATGGTTTCGCTAAGTAGAGAGAGAAATTACTTGATTTAAAGGATACGCTATTTTTGAAAAATATTTAAAAAAATTTCAAATTGGTATATATATATATATATATTATTTAATTTAAGAGATGTGCAAAAATAGAATATTGAGAACATTTTTATCAGTTAATTATTGTATAAAATTAAATTTGTAAAAAAAACACATGTATAACTAAAATTCTATTATCAACTGATAATACAACATTTACTTAAATTTCTTTTTAAATTATTCTGTCAAAATCCATGCAAGCTAAAATCCATGCAAGGAAATCCATGCAAGCTAAAATCCATGCAAGCTAAAATCCATGCAAGCTTGGCTGCAGAAAACTGTTAAAATGTGGGTATAGATAACTGTTAAAATGTGGGATTGTTTCTTTTAATTTCCATAATTGCTTTTATTTGGAAGGGAAGTGTGTTTGAGGAAGGCTTTAAAATTTCTATTTCTTATGGGTAATTTAGGTAAAAAAAAATGAGTTGGCTTTATTTTTTTGGTGCATACTAAAGTGAGTTTTAGGCCATGTTTGGGATTAATAAAAAGAAATTAGTTTGTTTTTTAAAAAAAGTTTAGCTTTTAAGTTTGTTTGTTTAGGATACTAATTTTGCACGGATTTTTAGACAATTAAAAAAAAAAAAAATTTCTTTTAATATTTATTTTTTTAAATTATCTCAAATATTCTTATTTCTTTAATTTTTTTTTCAAAAAAATTAAAATTTTTAAAATTAAACTTAAAAACTATTTCAAACAAACTTTTAGCTTTTATAAAGTAATAGATAATAGATAATAGATATATCAAACATCGGCAACGACGATCCGTGAGTTTGCCGCATTGAGACCTGTTTTCCGCGATGACTTCTCGCTTCCGCCTCTTCCTCCACCATTCCGTGGTTCTCTGATCCGTAATCTCTCTCTCTCTCTCTCTCTCTCTCTCTCTCTCTCTCTCTCTCTCTCGCACGCACACACACACGCACACAGGTTTTCTTGAAGAAAGTTAGGTACTAATTTTCTCGCTCTCTTTATGCTAATTTGGGCCCCCGTGACTATTGAAGCATCCATTATTCCTATTGATGTAGAACTTTGTTCATAATTGTTGCGCCTAAGTTGTGTTCTTATTAATTTGGTGAAGTTTGGTCCAAGTCTGTTAAACCCAATTTCTATTATTGGTTCGATGACAACGTTTCTGATTCTCTGTTATGCCCTTTTCCTATTCTTCTTCTTGTTTACAGTTAGTGGCGACTCCAGAATTTTTGAAGTTGACTTGGTTTATAGGATAATAACTTTTTACACTAGTTAATAGCTAATTATTTGTTATCAGTAAAACACAAACTAAATTAAACCTCTCAATTAATAAGTAGTATGCATTTTTAATAAATTCATGCTACTGTATGAACAAAAGAATATAAATAAATAAACTTTTACAATTGTATTTGGTGAGATTTCACGTCTTAAAATCGATGTTTAGTCTCGTTGTCAATATTTTCAAAAATATATTTTTGCTGACCAAGTAATCTATGCATGTATCTATACTAATATATAGAGAGAGAGCACCTATTTTGTGTTTTTCTTAAAATGAAGCCACGTAGATTTTTGGTTACCAAATATGCCCTTAGTTTTTATTTTTTTCAAAATATCTATCAAACTTTCTCTCTATCACTTAATTTTAAAATTATAACTACTCTACATTTGCACACGCATGCACGTGCCAACCGCTAGTTATTAAATTAAATCACGCAAAGAAGCAAGTTGATATTCAACTTTGTAAAGCAATTTTTGAGCTTTTGAAATTTTGTATGAATAATTGTGTGAAATTGCCCAATATGGTAGTGATATAAATTTTATATCAATAATTGTCCAAAATTGCTCAATGTCGTAGTAATATAAATTAGTAGTTTGTGAGGCACTGCGTCTTGACCTTTTAGAAATTACAAATGTATCATTTATGTTCAGAATAGAAATACCTGGTGCGATGCATTGTAAGTAATTATCTAGTACTTTTTTATTATTACGTGGCCGATTATATTTTTTAGTGGGGGCCAATTATACATTATTTTTTTCCAATAAAATACTATTATAGTAAAAATTTCTCTTATGTTTTGGTTCTGATTTGATGACACTTTGTTAGAAACTTAGAGCCATTTTGTAGAACTCTACTATTTGTCCAAGTGAAAATGGAATTTTACACTCTTTATTGTTGGTGCTATTGGATCAATTTATATCTTGTTTAATAATTGTTTACTTTTCCTTTGATTCATTGCAGAAAGAAATATTCTTCTTTATCGTCAAGTAGTTAAAACAAAAAGATGTATCGGTTCTTAACTGAATTGATGGATAATAGCATGAAATCAAGTGGAGAAGATCTACTAAGTGGGGTGGTGCCACTGTTGAAACTTCTCACTCTTACACTTATAGGACTAGTTCTTGCACATCCAAGAACTCAAATAATCCCTAAAGCGACATTCAAGCTTCTCAGCAAACTTGTTTTTGCGCTTTTCTTGCCCTGCCTTATATTTACCCACTTGGGTGAATCTATCACACTGAAGAACGTGGCACTCTGGTGGTTTATCCCTGTTAACGTGTTGCTCAGTACGGTCATAGGTTGCGTCCTGGGGTACTTAGTGGTAATTATATGTCGCCCTCCTCCACAATTCACCAGATTCACCATTATCATGACTGCATTTGGAAATACCGGAAATCTTCCACTTGCTGTCGTTGGATCTGTCTGTCACAGCAAGGATCATCCGTTTGGACCCGATTGCCATCGGATGGGTGTGGCTTATGTCTCTTTTGCTCAATGGGTTGCTGTAATTCTTGTTTATACCTTCGTTTATCACATGATGGAGCCGCCTTTGGAGTACTATGAGATAGTAGAGGAAGGGGCTGAGGTTGAGGAGGGTAATGATGTTAGCAGTCCTCTTCTTGTAGAAGCTGAGTGGCCAGGAATTGAGGATAAAGAAACTGAACATTCCAAGACACCCTTTATTGCCAGGATTTTCAATAGCATCACAAGTGTTTCACAAACCGGTTTTCCTGACCTTGATCTCACAGCAGAAGGGGCTGGGAATAGTCCCAAGTCTATTAGGTGTTTCGCTGAACCTAGAGTAGTTAGGAAGATCAGAACTGTTGCCGAACAGACTCCAGTACAGCACATACTTCAACCACCAACAATTGCTTCTCTATTAGCTATAATTGTTGGAATGGTCCCTCAGATCAAAGCTTTGTTCTTTGGAGATGATGCTCCGCTGTCCGTCATAACAGACAGTCTAGATATCTTGGCTGGTGCTATGGTGCCCTCTGTAATGCTTATTCTCGGAGGTATGCTGGCCGAGGGACCAAATGATTCTAAACTCGGTATTCAAACTACAATCGGTATAATCGTGACAAGGCTTTTGGTGCTTCCTTTTCTGGGAATTGGAATAGTGGTGTTGGCTGATAAATTGCATTTTCTTGTTGACGGGGATCAGATGTACAGGTTTGTGCTTCTGTTGCAGTACACAACACCAAGTGCCATCTTATTGGGAGCAATTGCCAGCATGAGGGGATATGCAGTCAGCGAGGCCTCAGCACTGCTCTTCTGGCAGCATTTATGTGCACTATTCTCCTTTTCCCTGTATATTGTCATCTACTTTAAACTGCTGTCGTATGTTTGAGGTTTATGTAAACCTTTCTACCACAAGATCCATTAGAGACTGATTAGCGTGAAAGTGCATTCTGATAAGATGCTGCTTTACTTTCTCCTTGTACTTTACCACATTTTGTTATATCAGTTGGTGTGTAACACTAACATATATATATATATACAAAAGACGTAACCGTACACTTCTCATAAAGCAAGATTAAAACTCTAGCATTTTGATCAAATGCATTTTTTTTTTGCATTTCGTACTACCTTTTGATCAAGTACTTCATATTTCTTACATTAGTAACAAACAGTTCATTCATGTTGAGATCTTCTTACCCCTTATAATAGTTTTGTGGAATTTCTTTTTGTTATTTCTCTCTCTCTCTCTCTCTCTCTCTCTCAAATCTGATGAAAATTGGGGGAATGTGTACTATTAATTGTTGTTATGAAAGATTAGGTTGATTTTGCATTTGATACAAAGTACATGTCAAGTATATTGTTTTACACATAATTTAACATCAAGTGGTCATAAACGTTGCTTTCATCCGACCATTATACCTAATTTTTCTCGTAATTTTTTGTTTTCATCGTTCTACTTTGATTTTTCTTGCCTGTATCCTGTGTATTAGACCATTGCAGTGATTGGCGGGCTTTCACCATATTTGCAAGGTATGAAAGCTGGGGAAGTTTTCTTAGGAAGATGGACATGATCCTCCCTATAAGCCTTTGAATAGGAGTAAAGAATTTTGATTTTAGTTAGTATGGTTTGGTAACTTCCTTTACTACTCAGCAATCTTTACTATTATCCGGTGGTCCTTTTGAGAAATGCAAATGCCTATTAGTGCCAAGATTGCTTGTATGCTTTTAGAATGTCTTGTATTTTTGTTGCTCCTTTTGCATTTTCAACTTTGAAGGCTAGACATATGTGCTAAGATCGTGAGGGCAGTTTAAATCTCACCGCAAGTATGCATGTATAGACACGCAATACTAGACATATGTGCTAAGATTGTTTTGTAGACCAGATAAGTTGTATTTGCTGCAAATGTATATCCATGCACACAAGCACACTGCCATGTAATTGACACCCTCCATGTTAGTTTCAATTTTTTATGTTACCATTCACAGTGATGTGGCCTATTTTTCCAATTCTTTTAACTAGACTAGATCATCTGTTCTGTTAATGTTCTATTTACTTGGTCCTATTAAGGAGCATGATGACTTCCATTCTGGTCCCTGACCAAAGAGGAGATCTATGCACGTATTATCAGGCGTCAACGAAGACCAAGAGTTTGGGGATTCTCGGATTTAATTCTCTCGGGATTCTATTTACCTAGTTTCATTTAATATT
>JAOTRH010000024.1:5304592-5335818 GCA_034768845.1 Heliamphora exappendiculata | reverse complement strand
TGTGTGTGTGTGTGTGTGTGTATTTTTAGGGATAGCTGCATATATTTGATTTTTCTGTCAGGAACTATAGATTTAGCACAATGAGTTTGTTAAGAATTTTCATACCCCTCTCTATGTTGCCAGACTTCATCCCTTTCCAGTATATATTTTTTTTATTTTGTTCTTTCCTCTTTGTTCTTCCCTTCTCTTCTCTTTCATTCTCCACCTCTGTTCTATGTCCTGATCATGTGCATCATGAGTTCATGACTGCACTACAGAGTCAATAGTCCTCTACCCTCGCATACTAAGTTATTTTCCATACTATCCTGGACCATGCTTTTTGTTGGCCTTTTAGCATCATTGGCTTTCCCTTTGTTTCAGAGTTTATGAAATCATGGGCAACACGATATCAGATGAAGGATCTGTTCACTTGTCAAAATGATTAATGAGAAAAGTGAAGTGAAGTGAAGTAAAAAAAAAAATTAAGGGAATTAATTTTCATTACCTTTTTAGCTTGCAAGAAAGTTAGTAGAAATATTTCTATTTTTTTCTGTGACAATTGAAAACGCACGCAGGAAAATAAAACAGTTGTTTTTTTCATTTTCCTTTCCTTTTTCGTCAACCGAGCGAAGCAGAATATGCTTGTGAACAGTTTACATTTCCAGCGGTGGCATGCCAAAAGATAAAAATAATACATAGAAGCGTACCTAGTTCCCTCATATCCAGAGATTTATATTGCACTTCATTATGCTATTACCATTTTTTATGCAGCAAAAATGTTAATCGGCGTTTCTTTTCTTGGATATTTGTTTGTTATAGTTTTCCATAATACTAGCTGGAGCTGACAATGCACGAGACAAAACTGCTCCAGGTTCCAGGTCAGTTTTGGATCAAGTTTAATGTTTCAAGGTATTTCTCAATGATAATCTTCGGTTTTATTCCTTTACAAGTAATCATCAGTTTGATTGGAACCTATTTGGTTGTGATTTCTATTTGAATTCTTTATATCACTGTAAGTATCATTACTTTATTTTTAATAGTGCATTTGTTGTTCCTTTATGGTTACTATTACTATGTGTTTTGTTCATCAAAGAAGCATAGACACTTTCTACAGAGGAAGCGTGTTGTGTCGGACACCGATACTCCTCAGACATTTCTAAAAGTGTGTTTGGTACTTTTTAAATGTATCTTAATTAATTTAGGGACTTGTTTCATATTTTTTGTTAAACTTGAATAGATTTTTCATGTATTTAATATATAATAAATATGTAAAATTACAAACTTTTAACATGTCATGAACATATCGTGTCTTGCATTTTTTAAAAATCAACGTGTCCATGTTGTGTTGTGTGCCCAGGTTCATACTACTAAGTTTGTGCAGTTTAGTTTGGGGGTGAAAAGAGGATTGAAATTGATGTTTACGAGTAAAAGAAATGAACAATTTTGTTTCTCTTTGAAACTGTCCATAAGAAAAAGAGACTTAAAAGAGGATGTTTGCTTAAACAATTAGAATTGAGAGGCTAGTTATTTACAGCGAAGGGGTGTCGGGCAGTCATGCAGTCATGAAACGAGTCCTAAAAAGTTACAGATGCCACAAGAAGCTGAGGGAATGCTAGAAATAAGAAAACAAAACAAAACAAACCAAGTTCATGAGTCAGATTTCACACTAATGGAGAGGACAAGATGAGAATGCACGAGGCAGACAACCAACTGCGAAGAGATCTATAAAAGCTTTGATTACGACGAGCGGTTGATTTAGAGACACAAGGCTTTGTTGAGTCCATTCCTTTAATTCCAATAGTAATGACATTATGATGCCCTTTCGAAATGCCTCGATGAAGCATCTGCTTGAACTTGCCTCAATCAAAATTCAAACATGGTGGTGAGATTTGAGCTCATCATCTTTACCTTGACACATTGAGAGTTTTGGAGGAAGCCTTTTCTTACGGAATCTTGTATCTTGACGGACCTTTTCGATTATTAGTAGCTGCATGTGAGACAGAACAACGTTTTACTGTTCACAAAAAGGAGATGACTGCGTTAGTACATTGCTTGTGGCTTATTCTAAATGCACACATATATGCTAAGTACACACTAAACGTATCGTAGTACTTGTACACGATATATAAATAAAAATACATTTAAAAGTAAGTGGGTGTACTCACTAAATTTGTGTGCCCGTTTAGAACCCTCTTACGATGGAGTCCCTAAATTGATATCAATCTTCTAATTATTGATTAACCAGTTCACTGCAAACGTTTATTAATGGAGGAACAATTTGTGTTCCTCCATTAATCCTGATCCAGTTCTTAGACAACTTTGCATTAATAACACATGTTTCCTCTCGTTTTATTATTTTTTTTTTCTAGACTTAGCAGTACCTAAAGGTCTCCACCAAGAAGGTTAGTTTAACTAAAGTCTCAGAGACATGTCAGTATTGATGCTATGGTTTCAGGTTTGTTTCCCCACTTCTGTTTTCTGTTTGAAGTAGGTTATTACATTTGGTTCAATTTTTTTCACCTGGAAATGACAATGATGCAGGCAAAAATGTTCGGTACTTTCAAAGACGCCTAAAAATAATTTCTCCATGCCTATATATATATTTGTGAATAATTATTGGGAACAAATCCTTATGGTATTTCTTCCCATGTCCCACCACCACCTTCTTATTGACGGCCACCAGCCCGTCCCAAAATGTTGGGTAATTTTAATTATTGGATTGTCCCACATCGTTTATTGAGAGGTCCATCTACGTGGTTAATTCTAATTTGGTACTTTCAAAGACAACCAAACAATTTCTCCACTACTATTTTTAAAATTTTTATTATTATTTTGTGAAATTGTCATTGGCAACAATTTCTCCACATACTTCTGGATTGCTGCCATCCCTCTTCTCCCTCCGCCTCCCCTTGTGAGGTCTTTCTCCCTCTCCTTCCTCTCTCATTGCAATCTCTCTCTCTCTCCCTCTTTCTCCATGGATGCTCCCTCCCCTCCCCTCGCTTTCTGGCTCCTCTCCGGATCTGATAATTTATCGGATTTAGAGAGAAATTGTCCATAATAGGAATTACACAAAGAACAAAAATGAGTGGGGAGAGAATTTTCTAGGCTTCATTAGAATTACAAGAGCCATGAGGTATAAAATAACCAAAATACCCATGTAAGAAACGTGCGGTACCAACCCTGAGATTTACTTTCGAAACTCTTTACATGCTATTAATTTTTTGGAGTTAGTTCATACGAGTTTTTGTTTTGATTTTAAATAGATCTTTTGCTAGTAGATGATAGAATTGATCATTTAAAAATTAGTTGAGACGCGCTTGGGCTGGTCCGAACATTTTGAGATTTAAAAAGAAAAAGCTTGTGGTACCAAGATTTTGACACGAACATTAACAACTCTCCTTTCTCAAGTTTGGAAGATGTTTTTATTTCATTTTTCCTATCTTGGGATTGGTACAATCAAGATGATGCTGGATAATCATCCATATTATTCAGTGGTCATGGTTCCTCATTCTGACCGGCAATTAATTCATTGCCAAAACAAAATCTTGACTTGAATTTGGGTTGATCTCCCAATTTTCTTCGTTCAAAGATGGAACAAAATGAAGCTCATGACTTTCCTTTTTCTAGTTTGGTTTCTTGCATGCCAAAAACATGTCATAAACTTTTTACATGATCATATATGGTCCTGAAAAAATTATGGGTAAATTACAAGTATACCCCATGATATATTAGTCAAGGACAGACAATTCTCTAACAGCCAGTTTGGTTTGAGTGATTTATAAAGAAAAGAAAAGAAATTTGTATCATTCTTGTTTGAATTACTAAACATAAGAGAATTGGAAAGACATAAGGAGAAATGATTCTCTTAATGAGCATTTTTAAAATTTCTCCAAAATGGAGATTCGGAAAGAAAGGTTCCGTTTGTTTTGATAGAAAATATTTAAATTATTTAAGAAAATAGTTTTTAGAAAATAATTATTTTGTATTTGATTGCAACTTTAAAAATAATAGTGCTAGTAAATGTAGTAGTGTTAGAATGGAGGTAATGGTGGCGGTAGTAGTAGTGGTCTCGGAATTTTGAGCCATTGAAACTTTCGATTTTAGGGATTTTGGGATCTCAGACCCTGAGAATATTGAACCATAAAACTTTAGGATTCTAGATCATAGAACTCTGAAGAACTCAAAAACCTAGACTTTCGAACCCTAAACTCTCGACTATTTGATTCCTAAGCTACTTGTATTGGTGGTAGCCTGGTAGTGTTGGCGGTGGTCGTAGTAGTGTAATGGTAATGGTAAAAATTGTTATTCGCCATAAAAAGTAGAAAATGTTTTTTTATCAAAATCAATTTATTTTTTATTAACTTGAAGAATATTTTCTATTAATTTTTAATTTTTGTTGTACTAAATATCAAAAAATGTAAAAATATTTTTAGTACAAACAAACGGAACCAAAAATGAATGACAAATTTTATAATGTCAAAACCAACCATAAAAAGACAAACTTATGTACTCTCAATTTAAGGTTAAATTGATAAATAATATTAGATGTTTTTTGTTCTTTTATTAAGGATAACAGAACAAGATTGCAAAGAAACGACTTTTTTTCTTTTTTTTCTCCCATATGTCCAAACAAGTTGGAAAGAAAATATAAATTTTTCTCTTTTTATCTTTTCTCTGGTATCTTTTCTTTACTTTTCCTAGTTTGTTTCTCTCTCATCCCGTATTGGATCGATTCAATCTAATTCTATTTTGGTTTCAAAATAGGTTCAGTTTAATAATTCAAATCGTTTATTTTGTTGTTCTCAATTTATAATTTATCAATTTAAATAATTAAATTAATTGAATATCGTCAAATGTTTTAATACTTAACAAATGATTTTTATATTAGAAGATTAAATGGTAAACGGAGTCAAGTCCTTTCAACACAACTGTAATTTGTTAACACATTTGGTGGTATTTATCAACTTGAATTTTTTTAATGAATAATTCATGTATTAGAAACAATAAAATGCATACCTTAAATAATCAAAAAAACATAAATTTTTTTGACTAGATTGGTCCAATTCCCAAAAGAACCAGACAGATTTGGTATTCATATTCAATCAATTTCTTTCATGGGTCGGTCTATCCTTAAGTCAATTAGCATAACAAGATGATCTCAAACTAATCTAACCAGTTTATTAAAAATATTAATGGGCCATGTTTTTTTAAAATTCGTGTAAAAAAATAGTTGATTCTAACTTTTAAACTTCGTGTAGAATTCGAGTTATACTAATGCGTCGTGTTAAAAATTCTCTGACCTAACCACCACGAATGTCCATAAATATATTCTAAATAGTTTTTTTGTTTTAAATTATTGATATTAATAATAATTATAAATAGCATAACAAATAAAAAATATCTATAATATTTTTATATTTTAGTTTTATCATATTTTTTAAAAGAAAATTTTATACATGTATTTGCATTTAAGGAAATATTTATTTTATACTAGTCATTATTCACATGCATAGCATCTGCAAAATGCATGTTTTAATAACTGAATTAATTATTAGAAGTTATTGATTATTTTGACATATTTTTAAATTTGTAAGGATATTATGAAAATATAAAAATTCACAAATTTCATTATGGGAGAGACATTAAATGAGTACTTTTCTTTTATAGATAGTAAAGATAATTGGGACGAGACAAAAAAAACAAAACAATAAAAATAAATACCATTTTTATTCCATTTGCTGTGAGAAGCCAAAAAAAAAAATTGATGCATATATATCATAACAAAAACGTGCGAGTCAAAAAAAAAATTACTATCCCTAACCATTGTAGCTACCCACGTAACCAATGCCGAGGATGCCCAACCCTAGCAAGCACCGCCATCAAAAACCTCTCCGCCAGCACCACATCAACGGCCTCCGTCAATGGTGGCAATTGCCTCTGCCATCGGCTCTATAGTAACCACCATTTTCGAACACCTCCAATGACGTGCTTGTTTAGGTTAAATTGTAGAAGTATTACGTTTTTTTATTAGGACTCTGTTTGTTTTGACAAAAAACATTTAAATTAGAAAAATATTTTTTAAAATTTTTTTTTGTGTTTAGTTGCCACTTTAAAATGTTGGTTCTATTAGACGCAGTAGTGTTAGAATTGGTGGCAATGGTGATGGTAATAACAGTAATCCTTATACTCTAAGCACTCCGAATCTCCAGGACCTCAGACTCTCAAAACTCCTGAGACTTTAAACCCATCGGGACCCTAAGATTTCAAAATCCCGAAGCCTCAAACTACCAGGACCCTCGGGTCCCCCTAGACCTAAGAGACCTTAGACCCCTAGATCCCGAGATCCCAAAATCCCAAGATCCTAAATCTTGGGACCTAAAACTTCTAGGACCCCAAGAACCTAGACTCCCAAATTCTAAACCCTTAACTGGTGGTGCCAGTGATAGAATGGTAATACTAGCGGTGGTAACAGTAATGCGGTAAGGGTGAAAATATTTTTCACCACAAAAAAGTAAAACGTTTTTTTACCAAAATCAACTAATTTTTTGTTACTTTTTAATTTTTGTCACATTAAACACCAGAAAATATGAAAAATATTTTTAAAAAAATATTTTTTATGGGAACAAACCTAGCCTAAATCTTTTTATTTTTGTGCTCTAAATTTGAAGTTTTCCCAAATGAAGGGTATCCCTTTATATATTAAAATATAGATATATGCATATACGTAAATAATTTATAAATAATCAAAATCTATTGTTACATGCAGATGTAAACAATATATAACCAACTGCAAAAAAATTATGAAGCCAATTCACTCCCCCAACAAACATACGCTTATAAATATTAATACTTTGGATAAATTACGCTGACATATTTTGAAATTTTGGTCAAATACAGTCAATTTTACCTTTTTGGACAAATTAAATTGACACCCTTTATAGACTGAAATATTATTACACAAACACTTCTTAGTAGTTAACGCTGCTAGGATTCCATTTGTCTCATTAAATTTGTTCCAATTTTGCCTATGGGCATCAAATCTGCTTCTTCTTCTTCTTCTTTTTTTGTAAAGTTTATAAATTAATAATTTTTCGATTTGAATTTACAAGAGTAATTTACCGACGATCGAAACTGTTCACTAGCAACATTAGATCATCAAAACGGTAGTGAACGTTGTCGATTGAGAAACAATTTATATTTTACAATTGATTGTGGGTGTAATAGCTTTAAAAAAAAGAAAGAAATGAAGAGGAAGAGCGGGCGTCGCAGCCCTGCACTGTCGCGGCCCCTCACCGTTGCCGGTCACCGCCACCGCCACCGTCGTCCACACCTGTTCTCCCATGGTGTGGAGGAGGAGAGAGAAGGAGAAAACGGGAGAGTGAGAGAGATTACAGAGAGAGAGAGAGGAAAACAGCGGCGGCTCTAGTGATCGAGGGTGTTAGCGGCGTCGGCGACGGCAGTGGCGTGGTGGATGGTGTCGGCTGGTGGAGGAGTCGCCGGCGGTCCTAGACGACGGCGACTGGCATCAGCGATACCCTTTTAATAAGTTTAATATTTTAATAAGTTTAAAATATTAAAATATTATATTTACCTTTAATTTTTTTTAATATTTTGTATATTTAGTTATATTAATTCATCAATTATTATTTTTTATTTATTATATTATTTATAACTTTTATTAATATTACTCTTTTAAATTTTAAAAATAATACTCGAAATATTTTTGTACCCGTTCCGTTTCTCGATATTTTTTCCCGTTCTTGTCCCGATCAAATAGGGAACAAAAATGGGAAACTAATCCCCAATCCGCCCCGCCCCGTTGTCATTCCTAAGTTATTACATGCAATGAAAGTAGGCTTTTTTTTCCCCTTGGTTACCCTTATTGGTAGTTTAGTGTAGCACTACAACACTTGTGAAAGTACAAATTGTAATCACACAATGGTTTCGTTTGGGTAATTTGTTTATTTGTTTATTTGCTTAATGTGAAATAAGCAAAAATAGAAATAAGTAACATGGTTTGGCTATTTTGATTTTTAAGTGATTTATTTGCTTATTTGCTTAAATAAATAATAATATTTAGCTTAAATCTTACTTAAAGATTGCTTATTTGGCTTATTTGATTATTTGACAAACCAAACGAAATTACTTATTTAACTACTTATAAATCAAACAAGAAAATAAACAAGTTACCCAAACATGGCCAATTTGGAAAGAACAAAATTGTGAGTTGACTTAAGTAATTAGTGTACATGGAATGATGTGTTATTTTTATAATAGTAATAGATAAATAATAGATAATAGATAATAAATATTAGAGGGGTGACATACATATTTGTGTGCGGTTATATTTTAAATTTTAAATTTTTAAAAATTGAATCTAATTGAAGTAGTTATAAATTTTAAAAAACTAAATTGAAGTAGTTATTCTTTAATAGTAATTAATTTAATTTTGAAGGGTAATATAAAAAATTAAAAAATCTACCGAACTTCATTTATGGTTGTCCCTTTATATTATAGAATAGATATAGATAGCTATAAATAACAAGATATATTCATATATATTCTAATAAAAATAAATAAATTGGTAAAAAATATATTTTTTGCAAATTAGTAGGGCCGTTGCAAATCTTATAAACATATATTTTTTTGAAAAAATTTCATTCATGGAAATGGTATAAAATATTAAGAAACATATGCGTAATTAATGCAATTGGCATTGGACAATGAATAAATTGGTAGTACAACATATGTTTGAAATTAATTAATATTAAAATATACTAAAATTAAATAGTCATACAACATTTAAGTTAAATTTTTTTATATAAATTTAAATATTATTAATTTAGATCAATAATAAAATGGCATGTGTTATTATTAGAATTAATTCTTAAAAAAAAATAGTTTGAGATTTTTAAGTTGAGAATATAAAAATATTTTGCTATAATATATTAGATAAATAAGTTAGTATTTGCCACATATAAAAATATAACTAAATGTAGTATATTTTAGATTAATTGAGTTGAGTTAAATAACAAATTAATAAAATATGAATTGTATTTAATTATATTATTTCATTTTTTATTTAATTTAATTTGTCTATGTACCAAAACACAATTAATTAAACTGAGTTATAATAAATTGACGGGTTAAAATTGAATAACGTGTACAATCCTAATAATTTATATTGAGAATGGTTAATATCTCCCCTCTTTATTCATTTAAATTTTAAATTTTTTTTTATCTCACTTCAGTTTCAATTCAAATTTTTTTTAAATTTTTCATCAAAAATATATTTTGAATATATATGCATTCATATAGTTTAAAAAATATAATTAATTATATATATATTTTAATAATATTAAGAATTTACGGTAAAATTATCAAAAAATTTCTATCCATTATAACCTTTAATGTTTTAAAATTTTCTATAAAAAAAAGTTTAAAATTTATTTATTATTTAAAATTAATTTTATAATTAAATTATATTTAAAGTGACGGAGCCCGCTAATAATTACTAGTTTTGTAACACGGGGCATCTAGATATCCCACTTCAAATTTGTTTCTTCGAGGAATGTCCTCCGCACAAAGTGGCCAAACAAAATTCCCTCACCGCGTTTTCTGATCCTTTCTTTATTTTCACTCAATTTGGTATTAGATTATGTTTATTTTGATAAAAAATTATTTAAATTTTTTTTATATTTAATTACAAATTTAAAAATAATAATATTAATAGATATAATACTGTTAAAATTAATCATAATAGCAGCAATAATAAAAGTAATTTCTAAATTCTCATACTTTAAATCTCTCCAAAGACTCTAAGCCTTCAAATTTACGACCTTCTAAACCTTTAGACCATCGAAACTTTAAATACTTAGATATTTCATGTTGAAAAACTCAAAGAGCTATAGTTTCAAGTTAATGAAAAATAAACAACTATAGTTGTATTCATTTAAATAGAAAAAAATTAAAATAATAATATTGATTAATTAAAAAGGTTTATTTGATACATTTTTTTAGTTTAAGAAATCTATTAGTACGTTTTTGATAAAATATTAATTAAAAAAATTAAAATAATAATAATTAATAATTAAAAATTTATTTTATATACTTTTTAATTTAAGAAAATAAAACGGTACACGACCGTATAAAAGTTATTCGTATAATTTTTGTTAAAAATATTACATAAATAATAATATAAAATTACCTAATAATTTTTTAATAATTTTCCATTAAGGTATCAATCGAAACCCCGGTCGCCACACAAACACAATCCCGTAATCTCCGTCAACTATTATATATATCCCTCGTTTTTGTCTCTACGTCCTCATCACCACAAGCAAATCAATTCCTTTATCGCCTCCGCGGTTCTCCCTTCTATGATTCCTCGATATCTCTGACCATATCTTCTCTCTCTTCAAAATCCAACGGCTAATTTTCCTGTTTTCCTTTCAGATTTTCTTCTACAGAATCTGTTATTGATATGCTCTAATCATTTCGATTCCCGTTTTGTTGTTTTTACAATCTCGTTAACCGATTCGATCTCTTCCGGGGATCAAAAAATGGCCATTCCTTACCCTCCTTTTATCGGGTCTGACACAACACCGGTGGATTCGCCTCTAATGGCGGCGGCGCCGGCTCGTCCTCCGGTGATTCTAACCCAGGACGAGCTCAAGAAAATAGCGGCCTACAAGGCCGTCGAGTTCGTCGAATCCGGCATGGTTTTAGGCTTAGGAACTGGGTCGACGGCAAAACACGCCGTCGATCGGATCGGCGAGCTTTTACGGCAAGGAAAGCTCAAGAACATTATTGGAATTCCCACTTCGATGATGACCCACGAACTGGCCGTGTCGGTGGGGATTCCTTTGTCCGACCTGGATTCCCACCCCGTCGTCGATCTGGCGATCGACGGCGCCGACGAGGTCGATCCATACATGAATTTGGTGAAGGGGCGAGGAGGGTCGCTGCTGAGGGAGAAGATGATTGAGGGCGCTTCGAAGAAATTCGTTGTGATTGTTGATGAATCGAAGCTGGTTAAGCATTTGGGGGGAAGTGGGTTGGCTATGCCGGTTGAGATTGTGCCTTTTTGTTGGAAATTCACAGCCCAAAGGCTTCAATTGTTGTTCGAGCACGCGGGTTGCGTCGCCCATCTTAGGACTTTTAGCGAAAATGGCGAACCATTTGTGACTGATAATAGGAACTACATTATCGATTTGTATTTCAAGAACGATATTGGGGATTTGAAGGCTGCCAGTGATGCAATTCTGAGGCTTCCCGGTGTTGTCGAACATGGGATGTTTCTCGGCATGGCCACCACTGTCATTATTGCAGGCGAACTCGGCCTCGCGGTGAAGAACAAGTAGTAGAGACCGGGAAGGCTAGAGGTAGTTTTATTTAGTGATCAATGTTTGAATTGCTACCTAACATTGGTATTGTTACTTGTAGGCTATTTAGATTTTGCTTTTCTGTCATTGAAAAGTGGAAGCTTTGTTGGTTATTGATGCAGTAGGGGTAAGATTATTTATGTCATTGAATCAATTGACACAAACTATTGGGGAATTTCACCTCAAGTTTTGTTGTTCTCTGTTACCAAATTAATTGAGAATGAATAGAAATTTTTGAATGTTGCAACACTTTGTATTTATTTCATGCTCTTTTTTCGTATATATTATTGAATGCTTCTAAACTTTTGGTGCGATTGAGGCACATGATTATGTGCATACCATATCAGAGGGATTACTCTGTGTTGGTTGATTTCTTGGTGGTGATACTAGTAATTGTGTTTGATTTATTTTTCATGTGTGCTTGATCAATTAATAGTGAGAGTCGGTCACATTATTGTGTCAGAGGTTCAAGAATGATCTGCTGCCGCATTCAGGAAACACCATCAGAGCTAATCTCTTAACTGGTTTAAGAGATCAAGCTTGTTTTTATAGGGATGAATATGGGACTGTTTTCATGTGCACTGCCATTTGGTATTCATTATTCCTTCAGGTTAGCAAATTTGACTGAAATACTTGAGGATGCCCTACTTTGTTTTTGTTTTTTAATTTCAAAGAGAAGTTGGGGTTGGCACGCCGGGCACAATGTCATGTGTCTACAACCTCGCCTCACATGGAGACCGGTGTTTGTAGTGCGCCTCATGTCCCTGCACAACACCAAGGGTTACTTTTGTGCCCACCGTTGCACTCCTCTTGTGTACATGCATGCCAAATCCGCTAGGGCCATTGCACACAATGTTTGGCTTTATTTTCACTGGTGAAACCTTTTAAAAGGCTCGAATGACTTAGACCAGTACAATGCTGGATGTAAATGTGATGGAGTCTCCATGAGCACTTTCTCAAGTAGTAACTTACTGTAGAGCATTTAGGGTCACAATCCATTTCTCTCGGATCTATTTGATTCGCAATCTTGAAATTGTGTATGGAAAAATTATTTTTGAAGGCATTCAAGGTTTTCTCTGGGTAAACTTTGATTTAGTTTTGTGGTAAATACCACATAACCACTTGTTAAACCGCGACATGAAAGCTGGTTACTTATCACTAAGCTTTTCTTGGTTGGAGTATGAAACAATTAAATCTTTTGAAGTGGGTTGTGATCTTAACTTCTAACCAGTCACAAGTTCACAACAGTTGAGGAGTTGCCCAGCCTTCCCATGGTCATATTTATTATTATTGTCATAGTTAGCGATAGAAATATTTACATATTCTCAGTGCACTTGGAAGGAAAACATAATGAGACTGAATGAGCCTTTGTGGAAATTGCTACAATGAAGTAACAGAGGATTCGAGAGCCTTATCCAGAATAAGTGCTGGAGGTTTATGAGAATACTGTGTGGATTGGTAAACTATATTGCGCGACATATCAAAAACACGCGTGAGCTTTGCATGCTTTGAAAGGTTGTATCCTCTATTGCTTGGCTGGTCAGTGGAAAGGGGTTGATGATAGTATCATTTCTTTTGTCAAACTTGTTAGTTGTTGAGGGGAAAAAAATACGAGCAGTGCCACTTGGTGTCCATGTGGAGCGTCGTACAAAGCTCATGCACGCTCATGCACCTGTCGTGATATTAAACCTCGAGTATTCCCTATCTCTGCTAGGCAAGCATGACTGAGCACCAAATTGGAGCTTGGGACAGGCAAGGCCGGGCCTTAGGCAAAAGACCCGATTTGAACCCCGAGGAGGTGCTCCTAAGTCGAGGTACAGAAGAGACGGTGTTCAGCACACGCGTCTGCGTAACATGCATTGATAAACCTCGAAAGTCGAGCTCGAGACTTAATACATGGTAATCAGTGCTCACGATACGCTTATCAAAAGACGAAACACTCATGATAAGAGGTTAGTGGCATTTGAACCAACCATAGGGCTAGTGGCAGTTGAACCAACCCTAGGGCTTTCTCTGTCCTCGTCCTGCCCCCGATTACATCAAATAAATATGCTTTTAAAATATTAATATATGTATAAAATATATATTTTACAAATATAATAAATCTAAAATATTAAAATATTATATTTATCTCTAATTTTTTTTATTTCTTATATTTTGTGTATTTAGTTATATTAATTCATCAATTATTATTTTTTATTTATTATATTATTTATAACTTTTATTAATATTACTTTTTTAAATCTTAAAAATCATACCCGAAATATTTTCGTACCTACCCCGTTCTCTGCTACTTTTTCAATATTTTCTTCCGTCCCCGCCCTGACCAAATAGGGGACGGGGATGAGGGAACTAATCCCCGACTCTGCCCTTCCCCACTCCATTGCCATTCCTAAGGTTGACCTAGCCCAAATTAGGTCTGAGTACCGATGGACAGCTTGACATGGCAAAAGGAGCTTGCAGAAAAGTATGAATGATAGAAATGATAATTCACCATCAGATTGACAGCTGAATCTTAATCAGAGAGGGAGGACAACTCGACCTGCTCGGGTTGGGTTTAACTTCTAAAATGGGCCAAGTATAATTTTTTCTATAAATAGCCAGTATTCTAAAAGGTAAAGGTATATACTCTAATTCACTAGGAGAATTTTGCTAATTTGTTCTCTTAAGCTTTTCTCTCTTTAAACCCTTATTTGACTTCACCATCGAAGAGCCCACTGATAAAAGTCACCAGCAGGCATCTCACTCCCCTTTTTTGTACAAAAACACATGGAATCTACTCTGGACTGTTTAGCCAGCCTTGATAGGAATAGTAGATCCTTATCTTAATTCTCTACAATTTGACGTCGTTTATGGGAAAACTATTAAAAATGCCTCCATGGCTAGCTGGGGCCACCACGCCTATGAAGAGCTGATGGAGCAACGTACACCACGCGCGGAGGCATCACATGCAACTCACCATTGAAGGAAGCATCCTGTGCACTCCGAAATCCACATTGGTGGGTCCAAGATCAATCAAAGAAGAGATCAGATCTATACTGGTAGCTCTCACGAAACCACACCATTTGAAAGGGACTACCCACCACATTACTCGTTGCAGCAAGTGGTGGAGGAGCACCAGGTCAAATTGAACAGGCGAGACCAGTAGTTGGTCAAACTCCAGCGAGAGCTCCATGAGGTGAGAACTTGCATGAACTAGTAACGCTTTCCAGAAGTTCAGTCAAATTACCAACGGTCCAATAAAGACCCAAGGAAAAACCTTGATCACCCTTAATCTAGTCGTGGTGGAAGGAGGGAACCTCAACTTGAGCAGCGAGATGAGGCTCCAGATATGAGTCGTATCTCGGGCTCAAAAAATAGGAGGCAAGGACAGACACAAACGTCCAGCAACGCTCACGAACCAGCAGCACGACCTCAAGAGCAACAACGCTAGGCTGGCCAGGGGCTCGGGCATGATGACGAGAAAGAGGAGCTCAAGCAGTGGCTGTACCTCTAGCTTGAAGGGAGGTTGCAGCGGACCATGAGGAGGTCAGCCAAAGATGTTGCTTGGAGGGCGTTGGAACAGATATCAACCTCCCCATTCACGAGAAAGGTGAATGGGGTGGATCTACCCAGGAAGTTTCAGACATCAAAATTCAGTCTCTACGATGGAAAGACCGACCCTATGGGTCACATGCGGCATTTCAGGCAGATGATGGCCCTCTAGAATGTGAATGACACCCTGATGTGCAGAATATTTTCCTCCAGTTTGGGTGAGGTAACGTTATGCTAGTTTGACAAACTCCCTACTAGGTCGGTTGGAAATTGGAAATAGTTGGCCGAACTGTTCGCAACAAGGTTTATACTCGACGACTACAATGAGCAATGAGCAACTCGGAGACGTTCAACGACAGTTCGGCTAACAAGGTTTATAGTTGGCCTAAGGTCTTATGCTCGACGCTACTCGGAGACGTTCAACGACATTGACGACTGCAATGAGCAACTCGTTGTGGCCTCTTTCAAGCTCGGGCTGGATAAGAGCTATAAGCTGAGGCACTCCTTGACGAAGAGGCCAACTTAGGGCATGGCCGAGCTATGATGTGGATAAAGCAGTATGCGAAGGTTGATGAGGATGTGAGAGAAATGGTCAATAAGGTCCCTGCCCAAGCAGTACAAAAAGAAGCCCGATCAGAAAAGAAAGAAGGCAAGAAGGCCAAGAGGAAGCCCGAAAGTGAAAGGGAGCGCGAGATGCCAAACGGCCTTTATGAAGTAGCTAACACAGTGTTCAAAGAGTCTATTCACAAGCTCCTTCACCATATCAAAGACAAGCCTTGGTTTGTTTGGCCCCCAGAAAATGCTCACTGACCTGAGCAAAAGGGACGAGAAGATATGTTGCTCCTATCACAAAGAGCACATACATTTCACAGATCGTTATCGGACATTCAGGAGGTTTTTGGAAGAGCAGGTTAAGGCTGGGAATCTCAGGCAATATATTGATAAGAAAAAAATTCGAGCTAAGCAACATACAATATCTTGGGCTGGGCCGATCAAGGGGTAGGAACAGAGGAGCTGGTAGGTGTGATTAGCATTATACGCGCGGCCCCCAAGCCCGAGACATCGAACGACATAAGGAATGAAAATCGGGAGGTAGCACATAAACGAGAGGTCATGCAGGCCCAGCTCGGGCATAATGTTTCGGGCAAAAGAAAGAGCTCGTGCAGCGAGTTTTCAGTGGGAGACCTGACATTCACAAATGTCGACATGGAGGGGGTCGAACACCTGCACAATGATGCGCTTGTCATAACTCTTCGGATTGTGAGATATGACGTAAAGCGCACCCTGGTCGATCAGGGGAGTTCGGCGGAGGTAATGTATGCCGATCTTTTCTTCAAGTTAGGACACGAAAAGGAGGATTTACAGAAGTGTTACACCCCTTTGGTCTGGTTTAATGGTCAGTCAATCCTCCCCATGGGATGGATCACACTCCCGGTCAAGGCAAGAATGCAAATCAAGAGCATTGAGTTTTTAGTAGTGGACGTTCCATTTCCGTACAATCCTATAATGGAAAGGATATGGCTTTACCAGTTGAAGGGCCATCCTCCCAGCGTATCATTAGGACCTTAAGTTCCTGACCTCGAGAGGCGTGGAGACGGTTAAAGGGGACCAAACCGCAGCAAAGCAGTGCTTCATGGTTGCTATCTGAGAAAAGGCCAATTTGTCCAAAGATGAGCAAGTTTGTGTGATGAAAATGCAGGACAAACCACTTTTGGAGAATGTTGGAAGAGTACCAACGGAAAAAGTCGTTGAGCCGCTAAAGAAAGTCGTGCTAGATGAAGATGACCCAGAACGTTTCTTCTTGCTTAGCTCAAGTACGATTAAGTAAGAGGAAACTGACATGGTGGACTTCCTTAGATCGAAAGTGGAGATATTTATTTGGATGCTATATGAGATGCCGAGTATCGATCCCGAGGTGATGTAGCACAGGCTGAGTGTTGACCCAACGCACAAGCTAGTTGTCCAGCGTGGGAGGAGGTCTTCGGCCTAACACTAAAAGGTTGTACTAGAGAAAGTTGAGAAGCTGCTCGAGGCAAGGGCAATCAGGGAAGTGCAGTACCCCCTTTGGCTGTCTAATACAGTTGTTGTCAAGAAGAAGAGTGGGAAATGGAGGGTTTGTGTGGACTTTACCGACCTGAACAAAGCTTGTCCAAAGGATTTATTTCCACTAGCCAAGATTGATCGACTAGTAGACTCAGTAGCGGGTCATGGAAGGATGAACTTTTTGGACGCTTATCGAGATTACCACCACATCGCTTTGAGTCCGAACGATCAAGTGAAGACTGGTTTCATCACCCCACGAGGGTTTTACTGTTACAAGATAATGCCATTTGGCCTGAAGAAAGCTGGGGCAACTTACCAAAGGCTGGTCACTAAGATATTCCAGCCTATGCTGGGTTAGAACATTGAAGTATATGCATAGATGGCATGGTGGTCAAGACTGCGCAGCAGCACAGTCATTTGGTTGACCTGAGCAACATCTTCGAGATATTGAAAACTTATAAGTTGAGGCTTAATGTCTCAAAGTGCACCTTTTGGGTGTAGTCAGGAAAGTTCCTGGGACACTTAGTAAGCAGACGAGGAATTGAAACCGATCCTAACTAGATAGTAGCAATACAGAACATACAACCCCCCAAAACAGTGAGGGAAATCCAAAGGCTAATAGGGATGGCAGCAGCCTTCAACAGGTTCATCAGCCGTTCATCAGATAATTGCCATATCTTTTTTCAGTTATTGAAAAAGGGCAAAAATTTTGTCCGGGGAAGAACTGTGCTCAAGCGCGCTCCAAAGATTGCAAGAGTACCTAAGTACGGCTCCTCTTCTCTCTAGGCCTCTGCTTGAGGGAGAGCTGTACGTATATCTTGCAATTTTAGAACACTCGGCTAGCGTGGTCCTGCTCAGGCTGGACGTGGCCGAGCAGCTTTCGGTCTATTACATCAGCCACACCTTTCTTGACGCTGAGACCAGATACTTACAGTTGGAAAAGCTCGCACTCGCCTTGGTCATGGCATCCCGAAAGCTAGCGCACTGCTTCCAAGCACACAAAATCATAGTTCTGACTGCACACCTGCTCAAAGCGTTGCTGCACAGGGCTAATTTCTCGAGGAGAATTGCAAAATTGGGAGTCGAGCTTGGGGAGTACGATATCGAGTTCAGATCAAGAACTGCAATCAAGGGACAGGTCATTGCGGATTTCATAGCAAAATTCTCTCAACAAGGTACGCTATTCAATTCGGACCCAACCATGCTCGAGTCTGAGCTGGGGGAGGGATGACTATGCGGGAGAAAGTGAGGAATCTCAAGCAAAAGTGCAGAAGTGGAAGCTGTACACCGATGACACTTCAAGCTATAAAGGCTCTAGAGCAAGAGTGGTTCTCATCTCTCTTGAATGATCCATGATTGAACACTCCATTAGATTGGGATTCCCAGCTTCTAATAATGAAGCCGAGTACGAAGCATTATTGACCGGCCTCAAAAGTGCCGAACTATTGGGCATCAGAAAGTTGAAAGTTTTTTGCAATTCCCAACTAGTAGTGAATCAACTAACTTTGGCAGTATAATGCCCGAGATGATAGAATGGCTGCTTATCTTTCCGTAGCACTTGAGCTAGTTAAGGGATTCGAGGAAGTGCAGATTGAGCAGATCAACAGAGAAGGGAACTCTCATGTTGACGCCCTAGTAGCCTTAGCTTCGTCAACCGGCGGCAGCGCAGCAGATGTGTGCTATAGAAGACAACTAGGAACCTAGCTGGTTGGATTCTATCATCAGATTCCTTGACGAAGGTCAACTCCCAGGAAATAAAAAGGAAGCACACAAGATCAGGCACAAAGCTGCTCGATTTTGGCTATCCCCTAAAGGACAGTTGTACAGGAGATCATTCTCGGGGCCTTACCTACTGTGCGTTCACCCAAACAAAGTCTAAGATTTCTTATTTGAGCTACATGAAAGAATATGCGGAGGTCATACAGGGGGAAGATCTATGTCGCAAAGAGCTATTAGCCAGAGCTATTGGTGACCCTAGATGCAGAAAGATGCCTAGGTATACTCAAAGAAGTGCGAGAAGTGTCAGAAGTATGCACCCCTGCACAGACAGCCTATCGAGGATCTTAATCCAATCACAAGCCCACGGCCTTTTGCACAGTGGAGACTGGATATTATTGGCCCATTGCCTAGGGCACCTAACTATTAGTCAAAGAGTTTTTTATTTAAATTTTGATAATTTTCATAATTCGTTTTTTAAGAAAAAATTGATTTAAAAAGATAATATTTATTATTTTAAAAGATGTAGGTTGACAAAAAATCACAAATGAGTTGACACATTTACCCATATGAGATGACTCATCTCTAAAAATGATTAACACTTAAGTATTCTTGAATGAGAATATTTTGTGTCGCCCCCAATTGATATTTGAGTCAACATTTTAAGGTAAAAAATACTTGATGATATCAAGTGTGTCAAAATTTTTGAGCAAATGAGTTGATACCCTTGCATGTTCGTTGAAGAAGTTTCAGGTATCAAAAATTTGAATCGACACAAATGAAATTTGAGTCGACACAAAAGAACTAAATCTCTATGCACTAAAAAAGAGTCGACACAAACTAAGTTTGAGTCGACACTAAAGTGTTTCTTCACTTTAGTTATTCAGAATTTTGAGTCGACACAAATTACAAATGAGTCGACACAAAAGTACCGTGGCTTCTTGCAGATTTTGTGAGTCGACACAAATTGAAGAAAATTCGACACAAATATATCGAGTTCGCCTGAAGAAATTTCGAGTCGACACCAAAGTTAAATTAAGTCGACACAAAATCACTGAGAGTTCCTGCACTTTTTAGTGTTAACAGCAAAAGCAAATTGAGTCGACACCAAAACCATTCGTGTCGACACCGTTGTGTTGGTGAGAGGAATGCAGGAATCATATCAATACCATAGAAGATCTGAGTCAACCCAATCACTTCAAGAACCATGCCCCTAGACGTTTTGTGTCTACCTAAAAGTAAATGTGTCAACACCTGCAACGAAATTCAAAATACGCGACAGAGTTCAACGGTTGGAGTTTTGGCATTAAATGCTCTCACCTACCTCCAACGGTCATGAAACCTCAAGAGCTTATATAAAGAGTTACTCATCAGTATTTAAAACATTTGAAAACCTATATCCACTGTTGTATTGCTTAATTCAATGTCAAAACTCTTCAAGCTCTCATTTATTATTCATAACTCCAGCTCTTATATCTCATCTCATTACTTCTCATTTATTGCCAATTATTTCTATAAAGAGAATGAGTGATACTCATTAAAACATCCTATTTATTGTATTAAAAGGTGAGTTACCATTTTTCTTTTAAGTGAGTGACTAAATCTCATTAAAGAAGAACTCAAGAGATTAGAAGAAAAATATAGGTATATTTTTCGTAAGATCGTTTTAAATTTGTAAAAGATTTTGAATGCACCCGTAAGTATTTTATATTAGTGAAATTCTCAAGGAGAGTCTTGAAGAGTGGACGTTTGCTTGAAAAAAGTCAAACTACTATAAACCTTGGTATTTGGTTCATTTTTTCTATCCTTAACCTCTTTAATATTTGCATTGTTTTATTCTTTGTTTATGCTTGCTATATTTGTTTGCAATATTAAAATATTTTTAAAAATATTTTTAAATTGTTATTATTGTTTTAAGATCCAATTCACCTCTCTTTTGGGTTACCTAAAATTAACAATTGGTAACAAAACGTCAGAGTCCCTAAGCTTCAAGTCGAACAAATTCCAGAAGCTTTACTTATCCTCGTTTATGAATCATAAGGTAATCCCAGGCCATGCTGTAGATTTTTTCTTTTTCGATTATATTGAAATGCACTTTAGAGATTTGTTCTCTAGTCTCAGATGGGAGAGACTACTCCAAATTTGTGACCCTTACTATCCCACACTCGTAAAGCTTTTCTGTGCACATTTCTATATTGCATCTATCCCTAGCACCACCATCACCTCTTGGGTGAATGGAACCAAAATCTACTTGACCTCCTCTGTTCTTAATGAAATTTTATGTGTCTGAGGGTGAGATATTTGTTTCCTTCAATGCGAATAAGAAATCTATCGAAATAGATGGATTTTCTTTTCATGATGCAGTAAGACAAATATTTGAGGTCGATAAAATTGATCCCTCCAAAGCTCCATGAGGCCAACTCTCTCAAATCAGAAATAAGAATCCTCCAACACATGGTCAACCATATCTTTTTGCCACAAATGGAAAAGTTGGGGGATGTCTCATGCATGCATGTTTTCATAATGTGATGTATTCTCGAGCAGAAGCACTTCAATCTAGTTTCTTTTTATTTCAAACATGCTCCAATCACATGGCAAATCCAACTCCTTCCTATCCCATGTTATGTTCTTGACCAAATTTTTTTACCATTGTGACATTGACCTTTTTACTGAGAAAATGGTTACTTTCTCAAAACATGACCTATATGGGGCTTCTACTTTGAAACACATGTAGATTTTCAAAATCGACGAAGTCTGGACCACCCGCCGTGGTACTCCATCCATTCCTAAAAATTCCTCTGCCTCATGAGACTTCTTTCTTATTATAGTAGATTTTAATTCTCCTGCTCCACCATCCATTGGGACAGACACTCCAGGAACTTCCTCTGCTCCCTCTCATGCTCCTCCTCCTCCTCCTGCACATGTTGATGCTCTATTTGCTTCTCCTGCCTCATCTGCTGCTTCTTTAGTTGATCTTTTTAAAGTTGTATCTTTGGTTAAAGGTTTATCCTCTTTTTTGACCTCTTTCCAAACCAAAATTGACTGAGACTTATTTGACCTCAATAGCACCATTTCCTCTTTATGTGACAAAGTCAAGCATTTGGACAAGACCAACCGTTGTCTTCGGCGTGATGTTGAAAATGCAACAGATGCTAGGAAAGCTATTTGCAAAACAATTGATGACAATATTATCTCCATAGTCAACTGCAATAAGACAATTCTTCAACAGGTTCGCAAAGAATATGACCAAGGCATTATCACCGCCGTGCAAGCCAACTCGAGAAAAGTGAAAGAATACCTTCAATGGATTTGGGAAGCATGAAGCAAGCAGTTTAAGCCAAAGAAAACAAAAGAAGAAAAGGCTGCTCAACTTCGACGTGAAGCGAATCTTACTTTAGCAGCTACTTTGGATGCCATGGTTGCTGCGAAAAAGAAAGACGAACGTGCATATTCCTCCAAAGAAAAAGCCTTTGAGAGATGCCAAAAGCAAGAAGAGAAGAAGAAATTCAAAATTATTATGGATGATCAGTGACATCAACCCTTTGATGATTTCAAAAAGGGAGAAAAAAAAAAGGTAAATGAAAGAAGAAGTGGAGAAGAAATGAAACATTTACAAACATTTTATCATTAAGAAGTTTTTATGGTTGAAGGCGAAGTTGTAACTTAAACATATATTGTTTTTGTAATAATTAGTTGTTGTGAATGTTGTGAACATACTTTTCTTATGATTATGGATGAATGTTTCTCTCATATTTTGTTTCTATATATACTTGTGAATAGTAAATTCCTTTTGATAGCATGCTCTCTCTATATGTATTCTATAATTGATGTTTGAGATTTGAAAATTAATTTGCATATTTGATTTGATGCATAAATTTTAATAAATTCAAAATGTTTTTGAATTAAAATTACAAATCATCTTACAAATGTATATTACACTATTATTGTATGCCTAGTTATTGTGATTGCATATCCTGTTTAAGGTATAACGACAAGGGAAAAAATTTGTTGAAATTTTTTTTAAAATGCTTTCGAAAAAATATTAAAATTGTTGTAATCATAAAAAATAGAGATTATTAGCCCAAAGATTTTTTATTTAGATTTTGAATATTTTTATAATTCGTTTTCTAATAATAAATTGATTTAAAAAGATAATATTTATTATTTTTTTAAAAATAGTGTTGACACAAAATGACAAATAAGTTGACAACTTTAGCCATATGAGATGACTCATCTCTAAAAATAATTAACACTTAAGTAGTTTTGAATGAGAATATTTTGTGTTAACCCCAATTGATATTTGAGTCAACACTTTAAGGTAAAGAATACTTGATAATATCAAGTGTGTCAAAACTTTTGAACAAATAAGTTGACACCTTAACATGTTAGTTGAAGAAGTTTCAAGTATCTAAATTTTGAGTCGACACAACTGAAATTTGAGTCGACACAAAAGAGCCGAATCTCTCTGCACGCAAAAAGAGTCTACACAAACTAAGTTTGAATCGATACTAAAATGTTTCTTTACTTTAGTTATTCAAAATTTTGAGTCGACACAAATTGCAAATGAGTCGACACAAAAGTACCGTGGCCGCTTGCAGATTTTGTGAGTCAACACAAATTAAAGAAAAGTCGACACTAATATCCGAGGCCGCTTGAAGAAATTTTAAGTCAACACCAAAGTCAAATTGAGTCGACACAAAATCACCGAGAGTTCTTGCACTTTTTAGTGTTAACACCAAAAGTAAAATGAGTCGACACAAAAGGCCCTCTCGAAAAGTTGAAGATCAAATTGAGTCGACACCAAAACCATTCATGTCAACACCATTGTGTTGGTGAAAAGAATGCAGAAATTGTGTCGACACCACAGAAGATCTGAGCTAACCCAATCACTTGAAGAACCATGCCCTAGATGTTTTGTGTCGATCCAAAAGCAAATGTATCGACACCTGCAACGAAATTCAAAATACACGGCAGAGTTCAACGGTTGAATTTTTAGCATTAAATGCTCCCACCTACCTCCAACAGTCATGAAACCTCAAGAGCTTATATAAAGAGTTACTTCTCAGCATGTAAAATATCTGGAGACCTATTTCATTGCTGTATTGCTTGATTCAAAATTAGAACTCTCAAAACTCTCATTTATTGTTCATAACTCCAGCTCTTGTATGTCATCTCTTTATTTCTCATTTATTGACAATCATTTCTGTAAAGAGAGTGAGTGATACTCATTAAAACATCTAATTTATTGTATTCAATGGTGAGTTACTCTTTGTCCATTGAGTGAGAGGGTAAATCTCATAAAAAAAGTACTCAAGAGATTAGAAGAAAAACAGGAGCATGTTTTTCGTAGGATCGTCTTAAAATTGTAAAAGATTTTGAATGCACTTGTAAGTATTTTACATTAGTGAAATTCTCAATGAGAGTTTTAAGGAGTTGACGTAGGCTTGGAACAGGTCGAACCACTATAAACCTTGGTATTTAGTTCATTTTCTCCATCGCTAACCTAGTTAATATTTGGATTGCTTTTTTCTTTGTTTATACTTGTTACATTTGTTTACAATATTAAAAAGTTTTTCAAAATATTTTAAAATTATTATTATCTTTTTAAGATCCAATTCACCCGCTCTTGGATTGCCTAGAACTGATACCAACAATGAAAAGTTCCAAATTGTAGCAACATACTATTTCTCAAAATGGGTTGAGGCTGAACCCTTAGCCAATATCAGAGATGTGGACACTAAGAAATTTTTATAGAAGAACATCATCCCCAGGTTTCGTATTTAGCGTGCCATAGTTACAGATAATGAAAAGCAGTTCGACAGCAACTTGTTCAAGACCTTTTGCCCGGACTTGAGAATAAAGAATTATTTCTCAACACCCCCATTCCCTCAAAGTAATTGCCAAGCAAAGATCTCAAACAAGACACTCCTATCAGGGCTCAAAAAGAGATTGGAGAAAGCCAGGGGAAAGTGGGTGGACGAGCTTCCCTTGGTGCTATGGACATATCGAATAACTCCTAGAAGTTGGACATGGAAAACACCATTTGCTATGGCCTATGGCTTGGAAGTTGTACTCCTCCTGAAAGTATGATTTTCTACCATCAAAACTAAAGCTTTCAAATTTGGGAACAACAGCCTCAGTATTGCTCGGGACTTGAATCTAGCTGAAGAAAGGAGAAAGCAAGCTCTGGTCAAACTGGCAGCCTACCACCAACAGCTTTCAAAGTTCTATAACAAGCGAGTCAACCATAGGAATTTTCAGGTCGGCGAACTGGTGCTTAGGAAGGTCCTTCTCAATACAAAGGATCCCTTTGATGGAAAATTGGGTCTAACCTGGGAAGGCCCGTACAAGGTCACATCAATCGCAGGCACGGGACCATACAGACTTGAAGATTTAGAGGGAAAGCAGATCCCAAGGCCTTGGAATGGTCAAAATTTAAGAAAATTTTACCACTGAAGCCGTTTTTGTAAATTCCTTTTTGAATGATGAATGAAGAAACCTTTCACAGAAGCTTGTGCATATAGTTTTGCCATGTGAGAGAAAAAGCTCTAGCACAGCTAAGCACTGAAAGTCCCAGTTGATCTCGAGTCAAGCATGGACAGGAAAGCCCTAGTGCGGCTAGGCACTGAAAGTTCCAGTTGACCTCGAGTCAAGCCTAGACAAAAAAGCCCTAAAGCCCTAACATGGCTAGGCAGTAAAATTTCCTGTTGGCCTTGAGTCAAGTCTAGGCAGAAAGCTAGGATAAGCAAATACCCACATAATAATTTCGAGATTTGTACATCTTCTATCAAGAGATCTTTAGCTAGGCACCGAGCACTCGGACGACCTCAAAGGGTCATCACTTGGCTAAGATATCCTAGCTCGGCTAGATACAAGACCTAGGCACCAAGTGCTTGGCTGATCTGGAAGGGCCACCTCAGGGCTAAGGTATTATAGCTCGGTTAGATACAAGACCTAGCTCGGTTAGACACTAAGCGCTCGGATGATCTCCAAAAAGATCACCAATGGTCACAAAGTGTCCTAACTAGGCTATATATAAGTGCTAGCTCAATTAGGCAATATACCCAGCTCGGCTGTATTACTCAAGATCTTAGCAATAATTTTTCTTCATTAATGAGGAAAGAGAGTGCAATTAAGGTGAGCCGACCTCACAGAACGGGACGAGGTCGTGTGTCACATACTTTATCAAAATTAAATATAAAGCAAGATTAATTGCAAGGGATTGATCAGAAATTGAACAAAAATGCTTCGTTTCAGTGATGGATTGAAATGTATATAGAGCAAGGGCATGCCGACCTGACAAGTGAGATGAGACCGTGCAATGTAAACTTAAAATTCAAAATAAAAAAAAAAATAACAAGTACAGGTGTAACGGGCCAACCTCACAGATGGGACAAGACCGTGCACCGCAAACTTGAGAAGATAAAAAAGAAAGAAAAAGCTAAGCAACGTGAGCAGCTTCGTCTGGCTGCTGTAGGTTCTGTGCTGGCCCCATCCCAGCTGCCTCCACTTGAGCGGGGGGTTTTCGACATTCTCCCCCACACCCTGAGCGGCTTCCCATTGGGGTTCCTCGTCCTTTAGAGTCAAGTCCACTGTGAAGTTGGCAGGGGGGTCCCACGTTCAGGCCACATAGGCTCGAGCTCCTCGAATTCGTCGCGACCCTCAGGACGATCAGATGCGTACCCAAGAGGAAGAGGAGGTAACTCAAGCTCTTCTTGTTCAAGAGGAGGGGAAGGGACCAGGGCCATCAAGATCAGATCAACATCGACCATCGAGCCCGACGAAATGGCGACCTCGAGCAGATGTGCTAGTTGGTCAAAAAACATTATGGTGGGTTGTATCCAAGGGACCACCCTGTGCAATTCAGATCCAGGCTCAACCATGGTAGAAGCAAGAGCAACATCCCTATCTTGAAGATAAGGTTCTGCATACTCATCACCTGAGCGGCATACACGTTCTCGGCCTTCTCGTACCCCTCCTCGTACCTCTCATTAGGCACCCGAACATTTATGGCCTTGAGGTCGGCATTTTCCTGCTCAAGAGCTGCCTTGGCCTTGGATGACTCATCTAGTTGACCGATCACTGAAGCAAGATTGGCTTCCTATTCCTTGACCGAGTCCAGAGCTTGGGTAGCCTAGACCTCAACTTCTTCTTTTGCTCCACAGGCCTCGTCGACCTGTGCTTGTAAAACTTTAACATCCTCTATGAGCTTTAGGACTTCAATGTGTAGGAGGTCGTGCTTCTCTTGCAGCAGACTGCACCAATCGGAAGCTTCCATACCCATTTAAAGGCTCTGCCCGACAATAGAAGAGTTTAAAGATATAATAATAACAATAATGTAAACAGTGGGCAGCCTGTTTAAAGATACATATGGATCTCGGGCGCAAATTCTTACCACAATGAGGTACTGGGCAGCCTGCTTGCTTAGGGCGGCATTGGGAAGGGCCGCATACGCTGCCTTATCTTTTGGTAGGCAGATGCTTTTTGCCAAGGCCCACACCACATGGTGGCTCTTTTGCACCGAGTCTTAAGCAGTGAGGGGCTTGCCACAATGAGCGAGGGTAAATGAAAGAGGTACCTCGGTGGGAAGCTCAAAGCCCTCTGATCGGCTCGGCACGAATGGGGTGGATGGTTCGATTCGGCGCCGCATTTCTCGCTTGGAAACTTAGGAGGCCGTGCTCCTCTTCCTAGAAGCCCGATGAGGTGGAGGAGGAGCTTGAGCCCGAGGCACAGTCGGGGCATTCGTGGTCGGCCTCAGGGGTTAAGCAGAAGAGGCCCCTGTTGTACGGACGTTGGAGGTCAACCTATATATGCTTCCGAGCAGATCAAGGAGGTTTTTCTGCGACATTTCGATGGTGTCGAGCACGATTTGATTTGACGAGCTTGAGGATGGGCTGAGGCTGACTACACTGGATGTGGAGGCACCCGTGCTTTGTCCTTCTTCAATAGCAGTCTTCTCAACGGGGACTAGACGATGCCCAAGCTCTTCTAGGCGGATAGGCTCTTCGTTGAAAAGCCTTTTGAACACCCTCACGTCCATGTCTCTGTCCCAGTTGAGCACACCCTAAAGATGTGCAAAGTTGATTCGACCGTCTCTACGGTCCTTCTTGTCCTTGATGGTTGAGGTGTTACAGTAGGCGACTAAAAAAGAAAAGGCATCAGAGCTCAAGATATGATAAAACGAAGACAATTTATGGATAAATCACAGTGGAAAGGAGCTTGGCTACCTGGAGATCTAGCTCTCATGGGACAAAGTCGTGGAAAGGGATCGTGGACACTAAGGCTGAGTTGCTAGTTACCCCCGATCACGACGAAATCCTCCAGGTCGCCCTTATGGGAGTTCTTCAGCTCAAGTACAACGTTTCGGTTATCTTTTGCCTTGAGATAGTACTTGTTCAAGCCCTTAGAGGTCTCTGCGATGGAGTAGCAATATTAAATCTCCCAAACACCGAGGTCGATGCCCATATAGCGGTTCAATAAAGCTACTTACATCAATATTGAGAATACATTGGGGGTGAGCTACGCCGGGCACAACCAATAAAAGGCTAAAGCCTCCCTCACGATGCTCGGGAGGGAAAACTCCAGCCTGAACTCCAGAATGGCCACATGGGGAAAACAACTGCCCCGGGCTCTTCGGTAGTCCAGGTCTCCCTACCGCTTAAGTCAGCGTTGCTTCACTAATTCAATATTTCACCCATGGAAGACGAAATTCGAGGGCTGGTAAGATTTTGCAAAAAAAGAAATTTGTGTATGACCCATCTATCAAAAATCTCTCTCCAATTTGGAAGCTAATCATCATCAAGTTCAATTCTTTTCATGTTGTTAACCATATCCTCAACTATAAATCTGTATTTGTGAGCAAAGTTTCTTGCTAATTATAGACCTTGGTTAATAGCTAAAGCCATGTTTGAAGTGGAGATGCAAACCCTAGATAATGAATTTGTGTGTGTGTGTGCGTGTGTGTGTGTGAGAGAGAGTGAGAGAGAGGGTAAGGGTAAAATGGGAAATTAGTAATTAATTAAACAGAGTTAACGTTTTTTTGTTAAGTCAATAACGGAGGTTTGATGATTGGATTAGTTTGATACATGTAATTAAACCAAATGAAAAGTCAGTGATATTTTAAAAATTTTAGGAGGTGTTTCTGTTTTTATCAAAAACCTCAAAAGAGGTCAGTGTAATTTACCTTTTAAAAATTAAAAAAATATTTTTTTTAAAAATCCATCTTAATGTTTTTGAATTTTGTTTCTTTAATAATCAACTTTAAAGGTTAGCGCAGTTGCAATAAATACTGTGGTGTTTGTTGCGTTGTAATTTTTTTTACTGAAAATATCTGCATAGAATGACATGATTTCTTGAGAATTTTATTTTAGATTAAAAGTAGATTTTTTTATCTAGTACGGCTTGCCAAACTGTTTAATTATTATTTTTTTCTCTTTTGAACTAATTAAAATAGGCCTAAAAGCTTAGCCCATGTTTGGCTTTCCAAAAAATCTTCTATTTTTTTGCAAAAAAAGCTGATTTTTTTTCAAAAAAATAAGTTTTTAGGCCATACTATTTGGTTTCCTAAAAAAATTAATTAACTTTTTTCCTCTTAATTTAAGAAAAAAAATTTATACACATCCCAAACATCTTAATTTTTCTTATAAAAAAAATAATATAGTATCTCTAATTTTAAAAATCTACCCTTCTTACAAAAATAAAAAAGTGTCAATATTCCAAACTGTGCACGCTGTAAATTGAATGGCACAATCAGAACCAATTAGATTGGTTCTAATACAGTGACCCCAAACAGAGTATGAGCCGAACACCTAGTTGCCAAACTTACTAGAGGCTACTTGTGCTATTGCCGAACTCCTACAAGACAAAGAACACCGTTAGTGCTTTCTGACCTTGGTTTGACTGGAAAGTACTCCGACGTTCAAGTTAGATTTCTCTTTGAGAGGTTTCTAATCAAGAACTTGGTTAGAATTGCGTACATGAGAGTATGTGGTACTTCCCTTTATATAGGGGTAAAAACCAAGGGAGGTTGAGTCCTCTTAGGACTCTACCTCTTATCATTTATCCCTTTAGAGATTTTGCCTTATCCTAAAGCAATTCTTATTACTTTAGGATCCGAAGACTCTACATTCCCGAATTACCTGTCTCAGGAATGGAATCCACTTGAGTCAGCCTTTTGCCTAGGGCTGATTTGGGTTTAGAGTATTATGGGCTACCCTTTTCTAGGGTGGCCTGAACTCATTATAGGTCGAACGATTAGTGGGCCGGCCTCTTTATGCAAATTTGATCATGCTCGCCTTGGGCTGGGCTTCAAGCCTATAATTTTATCTACCCTCAATTACCCCCAGCTCTGGCTTCTTCTTGATCGGAGAGACTAGAAGGAAGTCAGGGCTTTTTGCTTTCTGCTTGTTTTGGCGGGCATCTTCCCTCAGACTGTATTTGTTTGGGATATGTGGCTGGGTCTGTGTTTGGTGTTGACATTACAAGAGGTGCTCTTTTGTTTGGGAGTTTCTACTTAGTGCTTCGGGAAGTATTTCGGGCATTTAAGCCCCTTGGCATCCCATAATGATTGACAGCTCATTTTCGAGCCATCAAATGATGGCGTGGCTAGTTTTAACTGGCGCCTGAGGGGGCATGTGCCGTTCCAGGGATCGATGCGTGCATTTTACTTCGTACGGCGCATTAAAGCGCATGTCTTTTCGAATGTGACGGGTATAAAAATCGATTTGGGACGCATTTTTTCCTTTTCCACTATTCTTCGAACCTTCAAGCATCCCTCTGAAGCATACCTTTGCCATTTTCGGCGAGTTGAACCCAGTTTCTGGAAAAAAAAATCCAGATTCAGGCAAACGCTCTTACCAACTTCAAGACTATTTTTACGTCGTTTTCATAGTAAGGAGCCTTTCCTTTATCTCCTTTCGCTCTTTTCTGTGCTTTGAGACGGGTTTTGCCCATCTTCCCTTCTTCTCCTTTTTTTTCTTTTAGTTTAAAACTTTAAATTGGAGATGGGCAAACTCAGAAAACTGGTAGCAACGCCGGAGTTAATACGAAGCTTTCGATGTTGGTATCAGGTCCCCGATGACGTCGGTATTACCTTAGCTGGTCCTGATGACTCGTGCGAGGGGAACTGGGAAAAGCTTTCTCTTCCACTGGTCGCCATAGTGGAAGGGGGAGTTCGATTCCCATTTCATCATTTGCTTCGCCGAGTACTCCGACACTACAGGGTGAGCCCGATGCAGGTATCCTCTAACGTGTTTAGGGTGATAATGGGCATCGTCGAGCTGAACAGGATCCTAGGTACCAACCTTGGTATCTAGGGCATTGTATATTGTTACAATATGGTTCAGCACAGCACGGGATCTTACTATCTCAAGGCCAAAAGGGTAAACGAGAAATTGGTGATTGAATTGCTGGACTCAGGAAAAGATATTGATGACGATTTCCTCTACATTTTTGGAAATTTTGAGTTCGATTCCCATTTCATCCTTTGCTTTTCCTGGGAAAAGCTTTCTCTTCCACTGGTCGCCATAGTGGAAGGGGGAGTTCGATTCCCATTTCATCATTTGCTTCGCC
>JAOTRH010000024.1:5282474-5304492 GCA_034768845.1 Heliamphora exappendiculata | reverse complement strand
ACTATAATTATTTTATTTTGACTTTTAAATTTAAAATAATTGCACATATATTTGTGATTTTGTATATAGGTGGAGTTTGGCAAAATTTTTGTTAATAATTTTTAATTTTTTGTTATTAATTTTAATTATAAATTATAAATTTTTTAAAATATTTATAATTTCTACAATAATTTATAATTATTTTTTTTATTTTAAGTACAAATTATAATTTTTTCAAAAAATATATAATTTTTTTTATAAATTAAAATTTATAAATTATTAATTCGCCAAACATACCGAAAAGCAAATGTCGCTAGGAAAGTGCCGTTAGGTAAAAGTTAGTGGAAAAGAAGAGGAAGGCCCTTGCTTTTATGTCTTCCGCGGTTAGGGGTGGGACCCACCAATGGAAATTGATCACACTTTGACTTCTCTTACTTCTCCCATTTTTGACATCTTTTGTACAAGTTGTGCCGGCTTCGTTTTTCAAATGGCACATCGCGTATTTAAGATTTTATATCCAATAACTTAACTTTAGGGTGTGTAAACAAGTCGCTTATTCATTTTAACTTGTTATATTGTTCTAACTTGCACCAACCAATGCATTTTATGTAGGCGGATGAGTGCTGAAAAAAAAGTAAGTTTCGAAAAAATTAGAATATATTTTATAGTTAATTTTGAAGTTAATTATCTTTGTGTCGAATTAATTTTTTTTTATGATTCTAAATTCTAATTTGTTTATTTTCATGAGTAGAGTAATCATGAAATTTGTGGTATTCAAAATTATTAATGAGTGAATGAGAAATTGACTTTAAAATTGTGCTATGAAAGTTGCCAAATTATAGTAACTAAATTTTATCCCATATTGGTTGGGATAGAAAATGGTGAGTATCTAATTCAGTATAAATGAGTTTTCAATCCTATATTGATTGAGAGAAACATTGGTGAGTGACTTATATAAGTCAAGTTGAGCCTAAAGGGTATGCCCTTTGGGGGTTCCTAGTTTTGTGAACAAGGAAGAACCTACCCAACGATGGGTTCGACCAAAATTCCACAAGCGCGAGCTGTCCGTCCGTTTAAAAGAATTGCCGACCGCGCAATGCCGGGGCTGAGTTCGGGTCCATGGGTTGTGGGTTGTAGGTTGACCCTTATCTTTTTGTAAAAAATTTATTTAATTAAAATTTCGAAGGGTTCGATTTAATCCAAACCGTTGGAAGGGTTCATGACCGTTGGAGTCGATTATTGGTTCACGCCTGTTGGGGCCAGGTCGAGACCCAAGCCCCACACGCGTGCGTCGCCAACCCATTCGACTGGCCCGTCGTGCCGAGCCTAGCCGGGCTGGGTCTATGGTCCGTGGGTTGTGGGTCGACCTTTATCTTTTTACAAAAAATTTATTTAATTAAATTTTGGAATTTAAAATTTAAATTATTTAAATTTTAAATTAATTATGGTTACCATTTAATCCAAACCGTTGCAAGGGTTCGGGGCCGTTGGATTGTTAGAGTCGGTTATTGGTTCGCACCAATTGGAGCAAGGCCGAACTGGTGTGCGCCTGTTGGAGCCAGGCTAAACCGATGTCGTGTCGATTCGGTTTAAACCGAACCGTCACCAACAGCGCCTATTTAAAGGCTACTACAAATCCGGTCTGATTAATTCATCTTCCATCCTCAATCCTTTCTGAAGGTCCTATCGCCGTTCTGCTTCTGCATTTTCGATCATCATCTACATCGAAGTTCGACACAGGCTTTGGTTCGCTATGTGTGCAGATTGCTATTTTTTTTCTGCACACGGCAATCATTTCATCCTGGAGGCAGACATCCGCTCAAACGCAAGCACCGAGGCATGGATGTAATCTGTCTTAAGGAGACAACGCCCAACGTTGGACTCGATTGCACTGTTCAACCTTGTTTCTGTTCTTCACACTTCTGCTCCTGTTTAGTAAAATTTAATTTATAAGTTTATTGATGTTCTGGTTTTCTGTTTCTATTATGTTTTTATACAAAGAATCATATACTGCTTTTATATTCTACTTCTGTTTATAAATTTTTTTTCAAAACCAGTGTTTATTCTCTTTCTAAAATTTATATGTGTTCTGGTGTTTCTATTCTAATTTTATAATATAGAACAATGTTTTATTCTGTATCGTATTTTTGTTCATGTTTTCAAAAACTATTTTTCCTTCAAAACAGTGTACTAAATTTCTCGTTTAATCTGTTTATTTAAATTCTACATATGTTGTATTATTCTATAATTTAATTATTGCTGTTTGGTGCTATACGGGTTTTATTAAACCGTCATATTGTTGTATTTTCAGAATATTAAAACCAACACTGAGCAAAAAAAAAGAGATGAACGATTCATTGATTATATTTCTTTAATTTGCTATTAAACCAATCTAATCTGCTCAGGATATATAGAACCAAGGATATATGTTGTGTCTTTTGAGAGACATCACGTTATTGTGCTCTTAATAGACACGACGTATTAATATATTTTTATGATCGAATTCGTTCACTATATAAAATTTGTTGAGTTTGTTATTTATGAAAAAATAGTAAGTTGATCTGATACCTATAACTATAAAACAATTGTTTAACTATCTTAAAAAATTATATTTACCATTAATTTATTTATAAGTTAATGTTAGTGAATATAATCTAATTGTATAATTACAGATATCACATTAATTTAATTTTTTTATATAGATAACAAACTCGTCGAGTCATACATAGTGAATGAATCCGATCATAAAAATATATTCAGAAGCTATTCCCATTAAGGGCACAACAGCGTGCTATCCTTCAAGAGCATAGCACACACCTTTCATTTGTATATATATGAATTATCATCCCTAAGGGCAAAAGGGGGGATAAAATTTCAGGGCCTCACCAAGTTCAAAGGAAGTGAAAAAGGAAGGTCAACCTGTGAAGGAAAACTAGCTCACAATATATAGTCGGCTATTGAAGTTTAGGTGGATGTAGATGATGATTTATTGGCGGAAAGAGAATCGTTGAGATATTTCTCTCTAATCTCGAGCAATGAAGATTCGACCGTTCCTTCAGAATCGCTCAATAGGACAATTTGTTTCCTACCACTGGATATAGGATTTTCACTAGAAGTGAAAAAGAATGGACAATTTTTAAAATTAAGAGGTCAACTACAAATCCTACTTATGTCAAAACAAAAGAGGAGGAAAACAAAGGGATTCGCAACGAACACAATCTTATTAAAGAAAAGAAAGTGTTCAAAGGACCAACAAAAAGAAAGGGGCGGCATTTTACCAAGATCTGAGATGAGAAGTTTGAGGTGAAAAGTGGCGTACGTCATCAATCGTCAAGAGAGAAGTTGAGGAAAAATGCGCTTTGTTCGTTAAAAAAGCTGGAAGTGAAAATAGTGCTCTTTGCAACCGTTTGAAAACTGATATAAGCACCCCAAATATCAACGACCGAGATCATTTCAAGATAAACGTCATTTAGAGTCCAAAAAAGATGCCCAAAGGCGGCCATAACAGTTGCACAATGTTTGACGCGTGAAAAAAAATGTACGAAAGGGCTTAACATTAATTGTCCCTCGAAAACCATCGCCATGCCATCTCTCTCGAGAAGTTCAAAATTCATACACTAGCTATAATCGAGCGATTATGAAAAGTTAGTTTGAGGCATGCTTAGAATCGGATGCGGATTTGCATGTATTCTTCCTCAAGTGTGCTTTGTGGAACACATTATCCAATAACAAGAGACCACTAATTGAGATGCAAAAGTAAAGTCCAAACCCTATGGGCCCTGTGGGGACCTAACCTTTAAGGGAGTTGCGCCTAACTTATCGTAACTAGCATTCGCTCACTGACCAGGGACTCCAAGGATTGTCGAGAAAGCTTGGTACACATCCGGTCAGTCGTCCCTGAGAAGAGTCACATTACCAGGCGAACACAAGAAGAGTTCGGGACTGTTCAAATGCCCCGTATATTTACTCAGGTTCCTTGGTCAGCCTTTGAACTGACCAGGGTTAGCGCTTGTCCCACACGACACATGGTTCTCAATGGAAAGTTATATTCGTACTAACTAAACGATCAACATGTGAAGTAACTGGCACGTGTATTGGGAATCAAATAAAAAGGCATAAGAGAAACCCTATGTATGCTTTTTCTGGTTCATTCTTGTTAGCCCAAGGGCTTTTAAATTTAATTTTGATGATTTTTATAATTCATTTTCTAATAATAAATGATTTAAATTGATAATATTTTATATTTTTAAAATGAATGTGTTAACACATTTTGAACAATCAAAATTGACACCTTAGCAAAAAAAGAATGACTTCTATCTCAAAAGTTTCAAACACTTAAGTATTCTTTGAATAGAATATTTTGTGTTGATCTTAATTGAAAATTAAGTCAAACACTTTTAAGATAAAGTATACTTGAAGCTTATCAAGTGTGTCAACACCCATTGATCAAATGGTCTGACACCATAACTGTTTTTCAAGTTGATCTTCAGATACCAAAAAGTTAGTGTCGACACAAACTAGTTTTGTGTCAACACAAAAGTGCCGAAGTGCCCAGGACTCATTTTGAGTCGACACAAACCAGATTTGTGTCGACACAAAAGTGATCCTCACTTTTGATTTCTGAAAGTTTGGGTCGACACAAATAAAAATTGTGTTGACACAAAACAACCGAGACCTCCTGTAGAGTTTCGGTGTAGACCCCACGACAAATCGTGTCGACCCAAAAGTCCCAAGCCTGCCTGCAAAATTTTAGTGTCGATCCCAAGAAGATTATTGTCGACACAAAACAACCGAAACTGATTGCAGAATTATGGTGTCGACCTCAAAGCACATTTGTGTCGACACAAAAGTACCGAAGTTTCCTGCAGAGATTTAGTGTCAACACCAGAGACAAATTGAATCGACACAAAATGGTTTCTCCGGATGCTAAAATTTCAAACGAGTCGACATCAGATTCATTTGTGTCGACCCCAGAACGTTGGAAGGTAAAGTGCAGAATTTGTGTTGTCCCCTCAGAAGATTAGTGTCGACCCAACCACTTGAAGAACCTTGCCCTAGACACTTTGTGTCGACACCAAAGCTATTTGTGTCGACCCAAAAGACTGAAATTCAAAATACGGCAGATCTCAACGGTTGGATTTTTGGCATTTATTGCCCCCACCTACCTCCAACGGTCAAGAACTCACAAGAACTTATATAAGGAGTTACTTCTCAACATTTAAGAAGGTTGGAGACTTGCATTTACTGTTACATTGCTCAAACCAATATCAAAAATCATCAAGCTCACATTTATTGCTGCAACTCCAGTTCATGTTCCTCATTTCTCTTTATCCTTTCATTTATTATAAATCAATCTTACAAAGAGAGTGAGTGTTCTTCATTTATTACATCTTATTTATTGTAATCAAGGGTAAGTCACCCTTTAGCTTTTGAGTGAGTGAATCGCATCAAAGAAGAGTTCAAGAGATATTATAAGAAAATAGAGACTTATTTTCATAGGATCTTCTTGAAGCTGAAATAGGCTTGTGAATGTACCCATAAACATTCAGATAGCTCAAAGGGAATCTTGAAGTTTGTAAAGGCTTGGAATACGCCCGGGAGTATTCTGAATAGTGAAAATACTCAAGAGAGATCTTGAAGAGTGGATATAGATTAGGATAAAATAGAACCACTATAAATTCTTGGTGTCTTATTCTTTTTCTCTATTCCTCATCTTTTAATATTTGCATTGCTTATATTTGTATATCTTGTTTTATAACGATATTAAAAGATTTTTAAAAAAATTTTTAAATTGCTATTTATTTTTGAAAGACCCAATTTACTCATCTCTTGGGTTGCCTAGATCTAACAATTGGTATCAGAGTTTGGGCTCTTGCTTTTGACTTAATAGTCTAAGAGTTTTATAGGGCAACCACTAGTATTGGACCTGTCCAATCTGAAGGTCAATCGACCAATAGATCCCCTTTGTTCAATGGAACAAACTCTAACTATTAGAAGAGTACAATAAAAATTTACATTCAAGCCGTAGACTATGACCTTTGGCGGGTTATCATAAATGGACCTAAAAGACCCACCAAAACCGTTGAAGGGGTTGCTGTCCCTAAATCAGAGACCGAATGGACTGAGACCGACATAAGGTAGATACAAAAAAATACTAAAACCATGAATCTCCTATATTGCTTACTTGACCAAAATGAGTTCAATAGATAGCCCAAGATTACAATCAAGACGAATGCATCGATTTTGATGAGACTTTTGCTCATGTGGTTAGGCTTGAAGCCATTAAGATGTTGCTTACTTTTGCATACTTTAAAATTTTCAAATTCTATCAAATGGATGTCAAGAGTGCCTTTTTAAATGGTTTTATCTCGGAGAAAAATTTTGTGAAATAACCTCCTCGCTTTGAAAATTCAAATTTTCTAAACTATGTTTTCAAACTTACCGAAACTCTCTTTGGTTTAAAACAAGCACCTAGAGCTTGGTATGAAAGGTTTAGCAAATTCTTGATTGAAAATAAATTTTTTAGAGAAAAAATTGATACCACTCTTTTTATCAAGTCTCAAGAAAGTGACATGCTAGTTGTAGAAATTTATGTAGATGATATAATTTTTGGTGCAACTAACGGATCTCTTTGCAAGGACTTTGCTAAGTGTATGCAGGGAGAATTCGAAATGAGCATAATGGGTGAGCTCAACTACTTCTTAGTACTTCAAATCATACAATCTCAAGAAGGAATCTACATCAATCAAACCAAATACACAAGAGACATATTGAAAATGTTTGACATGCCAAAAGCGAAGCCTATGGGAACTCCAATATGTCCCACGACAAAACTTGATAAGGATGAAGATAGTAAAGCAGTGGATGAAAAGTGTTATAGAGGTATGATTGGATCTTTCTTGTATTTAACTGCTTGTAGACTAGATATCATGGTCAGTGCTTGTATGTGTGTTAGATTTTAATATAATCCTAAGGAATCACATGTGATCGCTGTTAAGCGTATCTTTAGATACCTCTTAGGAACACAAAACTTATGATTATTTTATCCTAGAAGAATAGCCTTTGAGTTATTTGGCTATTCGGATGCTGATTTTACCGGATGTAAAGTAGATAGGAAAAACACAAGTGATACTTGTCAATTCTTAAGACACTCACTAATCTCTTAGTTTAGCAAGAAGCAAAACTCAGTAGCCTTGTCTACAGCCGAGGCTAAGTATATTGCAGCTGAAAGTTGTTGTGCACAAATTTTTTGGATGAAACAACAATTAGAGGATTATGGATTTTACGTAAATCATATTCCTATCAAATGTGATAACACTAGTGCAACCAATATATCAAAGAATTCTATACAACACTCAAGAACTAAGCACATAGAGATTAGACATCATTTCATAAGAGATCATGTGTAAAAAGGAAACATTGAACTTGAATTTATAGGCATTGACTACCAGTTTACTGACATTTTCACAAAACCTTTAAATGAAGAAAGAATATGCTTTATTAGAAGAGAACTTGGTATGTTATATGCTCCAAATTGATAATTTATATGCCATACTAATCATATCTCTTATTGCATTTCAAAATACTTGATGGTTCTTTCTTTAATGAGAAATTGTGTCAACACAAAGTGAATTTGTGTCAATACAAATGTGAAAATATGTTGACACAAAGTGAATCAGTGTCGACACAAATATGTGTAGTATCGACACAAACTGTATAGAAGTGGCACTGAAAACAAAAGTGTCGACCACATTCTATTCAGTGTTGACACCGTAATTTTTCATGACTCTCAATAAATTTGTGTCGACACCAACCTTAACTGGGTCAACTCAAATGGCCAAAATGTATCGACACTAACTAAAATTGTGTCGACACCATCACTCCTTTTTGATACCCACACTTGACACGAAATGTGTCGACACCAAATGAAATTTGTGTCGACACAAATCGTTATGCCTATAAAAGAGGCGTTGGTCCCCGAAACGTCATTTCGTTTACCGCTCTCTCTTTCATAAAACCGTTCGTCTCCCGCCTCCTCCCCTTCAAACCCTGAGTTGATCCCCCTTCTTCTTCTCAAATTCAAAATCAAATCCATCAAAATGCCACCAAAGACAATGAGCAAAAGATCGAAACGATCCATTGATGAAGGACCTTCAAGACCTAGGACTTCGAAGAGGAAGAAGACAACCAAAGTGACAACGACTGCGACAACGACTGGAACAACCTATGGTCCTCAAAACGTTGCCTCCTATGAGGTAATTTCTTTTCAAAACTCCAAATCTCATCAACTCTATTTTTCTTCCTTTGTAAATTGAAAAATCTGTCCCAGTCGTTCTATTGATTTCGAGTACTTTGACTCGATTGAGATGAGGTTTAAGGACCTCTTCTCAAGCCTTAGGTAGGAAAGGCTTTTACAAATTCAAGAACCTCACTATCCCATATTAGTTAAATCATTCTATGCTCACATGCACATTCTCCTGATTCCTTGTGCTACCATCACCACTTTGGTGAATGGTACAGAAATCACTTTGTCTCCATCTATCCTCAATGAAATCTTGGACAATCCCCCGGGTGACATATGTGTCTGGCACAGCCAAAAATCTATTGAGATTGATGGCTTCTCTTTTGAAGAATGTGTCAAAAATATTTTTGAGAATGACAACATTGACCCTCACAAACCCTTGGAAGCCAACACCCTGAAACCTGAGATGAGGATCCTGCACCATATGGTGAACCATATTTTTCTTCCTCAGATGAAAAAATTTGGGGATGTCTCCTACATGCACATATTCGTTATGTGGTGCATTTGGGAGAAGAAAAATCTTAATCTAGGTTTTCTTTTCACTTTTCACATGTTTCACTCCCATGGGAAGAAAAACTCCTCTCTACCACACGGGATGTACCTGGCTAAAGTGTTTCGACACTTCAAGGTCAACCTTTTTGAGAAAAAAGACATTGCCTTTTCTAAGCATAATTTGTATAGGAAGTCCTCCCTAAAACATATGCAAATTGCATGTGTGGATGGTGCTTGAACCACCATTCGTAGAGGTACCCCATCATCTGTCAGAACTCCTCCTCCTCCTCGTGATGTATCGTCCATCCCCATTGATCTTGACTCACCACCAGCCAGACCTGATCACATTAGAGCCTTTGACACTCCTGGTTCATCCTACTCAGCTCCTCCTCACACCACCTCAATCCCTGTTCCCCCTATTATTGCATCATCACCCACTGGTCCTGTTCAAGTGGATCCCTCTGAAGTGCTTTCTTCAATCAACTCTCTTTATGAAAAAGTCACTCTTTTCCAAGCCAAAGTTAACCAAGACTTTTTCAATTTGCATCATACTGTCTCTACCCTCTCTGAGAAGATAAAACACTTTGACAAGACCAACCGAAGTCTTCGTAGAGATGTGAAAAATGCCACTGATGCAGGAAGCACCCTATAAAAAATGATGGATGAAAACATTTCATCTATTGTCAATTTCAACAAGGCTATTCTCTATCAAGTGCGCAAAGAATACGATCAAGGCATTGTCACTGCAGTACATGCCAACTCCCAGAAGGTCGAAGAGCATTTGAAGTGGATCAAAGAGGCATGGGCCAACCAGTTTAAGCCCAAGAAAACGAAAGAAGAGAAGGTTGCATGTCTCAAGTGAGAAGCAGACCTTGTAATGGCAGCTCGATGGGAAGCCCTGGTAGCAGGTGAAGCCAATGATGAGTGATCCCGCGCGGCAAAGAAACGAGCTTCTACCAGCAAGGAAAAGGCCAAAGTAAAGAAAGATTTCAAGAAATTTATGGATGACCAATAGCCTTTTTTTATAATTACAAAAGAAGAGAAGAAAAGAGGAGGAAGTACAGAAGAGAAGTATAGAAGTGAAGGGGAGAGAAGAGAGATGTTGAAGTTGAAGTTTGAAAATAATTTTTTTTAAAGTTTTTTAATGGAAGGTGAAGATGTAAAGATTTTTTTGAGTTGAATGTGTTTTGAATGTTGTGAATGCCTGAACAATTTTCTTGTCTTAAATGAATGATGAATGAATTATTTTTATGTCTATATATATCTGTTCATTACATTCATTTGCATATGATTGTGTGTTAAATGAAATTGAATGTATTTGGGCAAATTACTTACACGCATTCACTGTTTTGCACAATCTAGAATAAATTCTGAATATTTCTTAATCTCTTGTGCAAATCATGTTAAAAACTATATGTTTTCACTCTGTTGTATGCCTAACGGATATAATTTCTGTTATTGTTTAAGGTATATTGATAAAGGGAGAACTCTTGTTGAAAATCTTTTAAAACTGTTTTCTAGAAAATGGTAATATAGTTGCAATCATAAAAAAATGGGAGATTGTTGCCCAAGAGCTTTTTAATTTGATTTTGATGATTTTTATAATTCATTTTCTAAGAATAAATGATTTAAAATAATAATATTTTATATTTTCAAAATGAATGTGTTAACACATTTTGAACAATCAAAGTTGACACCTTAGCCAAAAAAGAATGACTTCTATCTCAAAAGTTTCAAATACTTAAGTATTATTTGAATAGAATATTTTGTGTTGATCTTAATTGAAAATTAAGTCAAACACTTTTAAGGCAAAATATACTTGAAGCTTATCAAGTGTGTCAACACCCATTGATCAAATGGTTTTGACACCCTAACTGTTTTTCAAGTTGATCTTCAGGTACCAAAAAGTTAGTGTCGACACAAACTAGTTTGTGTCAACACAAAAGTGCCGAAGTTTCCAGGACTCATTTTGAGTCGACACAAACCAGATTTGTGTCGACACAATAGTGATCATCACTTCGGATTTTTGAAAGTTTGGGTCGACACAAATGAAAATTGTGTCGACACAAAACAACCGAAACCTCATGTAGATTTTTGGTGTCGACCCCACGACAAATCGTGTCGACCCAAAAGTCCCGAGCCTGCTTGCAAAATTTTGGTGTCGATCCCAAGAAGATTTGTGTAGACGCCCAATAACCGAAACTGACTGCAGAATTGTGGTGTCGACCCCAAAGCACATTTGTGTCGACACAAAAGTACCGAGCCTTCCTGCAGAGATTTAGTATCGACACCAGAGATAAATTGAGTCGACACAAAATGGCTTCTCCGGATGCCGAAGTTTCAAACGAGTCGACACAAGATTCATTTGTGTCAACCCCAGAACGTTGGAAGGTAAAGTGTAAAATTTGTATCGATCCCTCAAAAGATTTGTGTCGACCCAACCACTTGAAAAACCCTGCCCCAGACACTTTGTATCGACACCAAAGCTATTTGTGTCGACCATAAAGACAGAAATTCAAAATACGACAGATCTTAACGGTTGAATTTTTGACATTTATTACCCCCACCTACCTCCAACGGTCAAGAACTCACAGGAACTTATATAAGGAGTTACTTCCTAGTATTTAAGAAGGTTGGAGATTTGCATTTTCTGTTACATTGCTCAAACCAATCTCAAAAATTATCAAGCTCATATTTATTGCTGCAACTCCAGTTTATGTTCCTCATTTCTCTTTACCCTTTTATTTATTATAAATTAATCTTGTAAAGAGAGTGGGTGTTCTTCATTTATTACATCTCATTTATTGTAATCAATGGTGAGTTACCATTTAGCTTTTGAGTGAGTGAATCTCATCAAAAAAAAGTTTAAGAGAGATTAGAAGAAAACATAGGCTTATTTTTATAGGATCTTCTTGAAGCTGAAATAGACTTGTGAATGTGTCCCGTAAACATTCAGATAGTTCAAAGGGAATCTTGAAACTTGTAAAAGTTTAGAATACGCTCGAAAGTATTCTGAATAGTAAAAATATTCGAGGGATATCTTGAGGAGTGGATGTAGGTTAAGATAAAGTCGAATCACTATAAATTCTTAGTATCTGGTTCTTTTTCTCTATCCCTCATCTTTTAATATTTGCATTGCTTATATTTGCATATCTTGCTTTATTGTAATATTAAAAGAATTTTTTAAAAAATTTTAAATTGCTATTTATTTTTTAAAGACCCAATCCACTCCCCTCTTAGATTACCTAGATCTAACAATTCTCATTTTTTTACTTACTTGACTCTTACTCCACCTGATAACTAACTTGGCTGTTGGAGGGAATTCTGTCGGTAAAAACGTTAGTGCTCATCCTAACGAATTCATTGGCCCATTCTATGTTGAAATTGGATCACATAAGAACATCCATGGGATTTCACCACCATCAAAAACGATTCACTAAAAATAAAAATAAATAATTTATCATCTCAAACAAAGCTTTATAACAGTTCCAGACACTTGATATGATGTTTGTCTTTATGTAAAAAAAAATAGTTTAAAACAAATTATCTTAATCCTTCATTTCTAGTGGTTGCCTTTCAACTCTTGGCCTCTTCTCTTTTATTTCTCCTCTCATCGCTAGTTCTCTTAGGTTATATTCATTTTTTTAGACTAAGAGTAATTGAATTGAACTAAAAAAATATGTAGAACTTAATTATATAAAAAAATTCTCAGTATGCAATATATAATCTCACTCACTATTTTATGATATAAAAAAATATATGGACCTATTTTTATTTATTTCTCATATTCTATCTAATTACATCTCATATATTGTCTTAAAATTTAAAATGAACTGATCAAATTCACTTGAGTATGTGTGATCCAAACACCCAAGTGAGTTTGATCAATTAATTTCTAATTTTGGAACAAATTATTGGTCTATGTTATAAGACTGTATCTTTTATGATTTAATTTTGACCTATTTATTTGTGAACTGTAACTAAGATTTTTGTAATTTAACAGTATTTTTTTAACTTTTCATCATGAAAGTTACGAGTTCAAGCCCCATGTTGGGCAATTAAAGGTGATCTTCGTTCTTTTTTTTTAAATTAAGATAATGTAGATTCTTTGTGTAGCAACAAAAAAAAAAGAGTAAATTGTATAATAGAATAATCACGTTATATTACATAGGATTCACCTTTAAATATAAAAAACTTATGTATTTGTGTGACTAATTTTTTTCATTGGGATCTTTTGAGCAAGATCTTTTTCTCTCATCTCCTTTCCTAATCACAATGAATCCATCCCTCTTGTTCAAGTTATATTTGTCAATATTGTACCGTACCAATCATGTCAATATTCTACCGTACCAATCAGTACGTATTGATTTAGAACAAAGCTGATATATTAATTACTTAATTTCGTACCTATCAAAACCGAACATACCAAGTAATACCGATACGTATCCGGCCTTACCCGTACCGATACATATTGGGTAATACAGGAGGTCCATAATTATTTTTAAAAAAATAATTTTTACTTAGTTTTTTGGTTTTTACTTTTTTTTATTATTTTTATATTCTAGTTCAAGTATCAAATATAGCATAAAATGAGAGTTCTAAAATTAATTAATGTTAAATTATTATTAAAAGTTTACATGTTAAAATTTATCGCTTTCAAATTAGCTGTCTCACTATAAATAATTAGATTAAATTTTAATTTAGACTAATTATTAAAATACTATTTTAAATAAATAATTATGTTATACTAAATTATTTATTATTGAATAATATTTTTTAAAAATATATATTTAATATTTTATAGCGATAAATCTAAAACGGTACTAGGTGTTTCACCTATACCAGTATGTAACATATTAACGAAAAAACTAGTACACTATTTGATACGGTATTCAAAACTATATTTCAAGTACCATAGTCAAAAAATTATCGCAAATGGTAAAGGTGGCACATTTTCTATGTGCATATACATATCTATACATACATATATATATATATATATAATTTATTCTATTATATAAAAGAAAAATATGGAAGAGAATTGTTGTACCTATATATAAAAAGAAATAAGATATTTAAAATTATAACAACTATAGAAGTGTTAAGTTCATGAGTTATACAGTGAAAGTATGGAATAGAATAGTTAAATATCGTCTAATACTAAGAATAACAGTATCACAAAAACAGTTTGAATTTATACCTGGTAGATCAATTATGAAACCAATCCACACACTAAAAAGACTAATGAAAAAGTATAGAGAAAAAAAAAATATTCATATGATTTTTATAAACTTAGAAATGACCTATGATAATGTGCCTAGAGAATATGGTAGGCATTAAAGAGAAAAAATAGTTACAAAATGTACATTGATGTAATAAGAGACATATATGATGGAAGTCACAACAAATAGATCCCCTACCAGAGAAATAATTAAATTCCCAATTAGAATATGATTGCACTAATTATCGGTTTTGAGTACTTATCTCTTTACCTATGTTATAGATAAATTGGCTACGCATATTCAAGATAATATTTCAGGGTGTATATTATTTGTTGAAAATATTATCTTAGCGGATGAGAAGTGAAGTTAATGCTAAATTAGAAATATGGATAGAAATTTTGAAGTTAAAAGAATTTCAAGCAAGTAGAAACAAAACTGAATATATAGAATACTCTTTTAGCAATCATGAGTATTAATGATAAAAAAGTAAAAATTCAAAATTAAGAGATACGCAAACGTGAATATTTTTGTTATTTATGATCGATTATTAACAAAGATGGAGAGGTTACAAATGATATAACTCATAGAATAATAGTTGATTGGCTTAAGTGGATGGGTGGTTCCGTAATTTATGATATCGACGGATACCTACAAGATTAAAAGAAAAATTTTATAGAACAACTATTAAATCAACGATTTTATTTGGGATAAAATATTATATGTTGCTAAGAATAATCACATAAATAAGATGAGTATTACAAAAAATAATATTAAGATGGATGTATGGTAAGATTTAAAAAAATAAAATTAGAAATAAAATGATTTGTGAAATGATAAAAATCACATCAATTGAGAACAAGTTGAAAGAAAATAAATTAAAGTGGTTTAAATACATACAATGTAGATTAATTGATGTAATAGTAAGAAAAGACAACAAGGTTATTAGTAATGAAAACACTAAGAAAAAGGGTAGACGTAAATTGACTTATGAAGTCGTATTAAAAAAATACATTAGCATATGAAAATTAACTAAAAATATTACTCTTAACAAAATAAAACGACATAAAAGAATTTATATTATCAATTCTAATTAATTGAGATAAAAATTTAATTTGATTTGATTTGATCTAGTTATATAAAAGAAGAACATCACTTGGTGTTTTTAGCAAATTCAAAATTTTCAAAATTTTTAATTAATTACTTTTTAATATTAATTTTTTAAAATATTAAAACTATTATTTACATAAATATTTAAGGAAATATTTAAAAATTTATATTTTTAATACAATAACTATTATATTTTAATTTTAAATTTTAAAATAACTGTACACATGTATGTCTTCTCGTCTTAATAAAGCAAATGCTAGGAAGGAGGGATTTTGGTTTGGATAAATAAAGGAGTCGGTTGGTAGGAAGTGGTGTTAGGAAAAGAAAACATAACCTGTTTGGAGTATTGTTTATTTGCTTATTTAATTTGATTTATTTTTATTTTTTAAAAATAAAATTATTTTTTAATTAAATTATTATATTTTTCAACTCGTTTCATCAAAACAAACAAAAAAAATATAAAAATTAATTAAAATATTAAAAAAAGTTAAAAGAGACAAAAATAAGTCAAAATATGCCAATAAACTAAATTTTATATTATTTATTTATTTTTTTAGTAAATCTTTTTTATCTTTTAATCAAAATATTTTACTTTTTGATTCGTCTTATCAAAAAAAAATTCAAAAAAAAAATAAAAATTTTAATTAAAAATAAAATATAAATAAATTTAACAAAATTTAGCACAAATAGGGCCTAAATGTGTCTTCCATGGTTAGCTGTGGAAACTACGAATGGGAATTGATCACACTTAATTTGATTTTTATTCCTTCCCCCATTTTTGACTTGTTATTCGCGTAAAGAATTGAGTTAATTCAATATATTTAACTATGATTTGAAAAATATTTGTTTAATATTTTTAAAAATATATTTTTTTGTTATTTATTTATTTTTAAGTAAATTAATTTAATTACATATCAATAATCGGATCAATTTTACTTTTTATATGAATAATAAATTCAACAAACTCTATATAATAAATAAATTCGATCAAAAATATATATCAAAGAGCTATTCCTATTACACTAGTGTGCTATTTTTTAAAAACACAACACGCACCTCTAATCCGACTATATATTAGTTATTTTGTTCCCACCGTCTCGCATTACAAAATATTATCTTTACCCATCACCTCTCATTGTCAGTCGTCGCCTCCGCTTACCATTGTTAAATAATTATCGTCGCCACTATTTTCAATCATTACTTTTCATCGATCACTACCTCCATCTACTGTCAACAACTTTAATCACGACAAGTCACCAATGTCGCCACTATTTTCACATATTATTTTTAGTAATTTTTTTCACCATTGTTGTAGGACTATCTCCGAACACTATCGCCTACCACCTCTTCCAACCATCATGGGCATCCCAACCTCTAACCGTTCTCTTGAGCAGCTTCCATCTTGCTAGTGGCCCTCTCCAAAAGTTATTCACTTGTTTCTAAACAACACTGTACAAAAACATCTATATGCCAAACTATACAAAAGTTACATATTTTCTATTATTATAAATGAAATATAAAGAACTAAAAACCTTAGCTAAGGGGACTCTTTATCATTAAAATATCTCCTAGATCAATTTTTTATATTAATTTTGTTCAATAAATAAATCCCCCAATAAAGTCTTCATACTGAGTTTAAAATTAATTATTTTTAGTAAGCTTCAATCAAATAAAAAGCTCTCAATTACTTTAATTTTAACTTTATCACAATCTATTTAGGTTCATCCTTAATACCAAGCTCAAGATAAACTATTTTTATTAGTGAATAACCCAAATTAGGTCTACTCCTTCAAGAACAAATTACATAAAGAAACAAAAAAAAAATCAATTATAGTGCTAAATGATTTTTTAAATTCATGAATTATTAATAAAATATTTTTGAATTAAATGTGATAAGAATAATTTTTAAGTCATATTTGATTATGTTATTTTAATTTTTTTAGTGTTATAATTTTATATTAGTTAGGTATTTCTTTGGTATTATAATGCTTGTATTTTTTTTCTACTCTCCAAAAAAAAACAAAAAAAAACTAGTTTAATGACCAAAGTCACCAAACACGTTCAATTTTTTTGAGCTTTTCACTTCAAAAAATTCAAGTAGCTAAAAGGTGCAAAAAGAACATCTTAACAAATCAAGTCTCCTTCAATTCATGTGATAATTTTTTCTTCAAGTTATATATATATATATATATATATAGTCATATTTTCGAGTATATCTAGGAAAGAAGATGAAAAATTATAAAGAGTCCCCATCATAAAAGTCTACCAATGCCCCTAAAAACTTACGGGTCGACCTGGGCAAAAACAATATCCAGAATGCATACATGCAATGAATCTACAGAAGAAATTAAAATTCTTATACAACAGCAAAGCATAGGAAAACAGATACACTATACAGAAGCATAGTTGAAGATGAGCCACATATTGCACATATCAAGTCTTTACAAAACCAATAGACTGACACCAAATCTCCATGAAAGTTGATGTATGATAACAGATAAAGAACTCGCTAATCGCAGAACATCCGCCTGAGAAATCCCGGGTGGTGGCGGGGGAGAAAGGAACACAACAAATAGCCAAGGGGGTAAAAAAGAAATATGTATGCCAACTATTGCCTATAATAGCCACTCTGGTGCTGCGGAGGATAAGGAGACGGAACAGTGTAAGGAGGACGTGGAAGAGTTCCCGATTGCTGAGCATGAGCATTGTAGTATGGACCGCGCCACCCCGGGTAAGCTGGTTGGCCGTACTCCTGGTTCGCTGCTGGCTGCTGTTGAGACTGAGGAGGGTATGGCAGGCCACCACCCGCTGCTGCCGCGTGGTAAGGTGGTGGTGATGGCTGAGTGGTGGTGTAAGGGGATGGAGGGTGGGCATAACCGGGCATTGCTGGCTGCTCGTGAGGATGGTGGTAGTAAGGTGTCTGAGGACGAGCAGGATGGGGACCGTTCCCAGGATCCATTTGTTGCTGAGAAGATGATCTTGGAATTTGATGAGGTTGTCCGACAGATGGGTAGTTGTAAGCGCCGCCTGCGTTCTTCTCCTGAAAACTGAAACCGGCCATTTGTCTTTGTACATCTTCGATCATTTCTCGGCACTGAATGTTTCTGGTCATCACAAAGTCACTGCACTGCTGCTTTACATTCGATATAGCATCCTGTTTAACGAAGAAGAAGAAAATAAATATTAGCAAAGGCAAGCTTACGTGTGGAAGTTGCGATGATTGATTCCTAAGTCGTACATACAGGATGCGGATTACAAATACGAAGTTCATACCTGAAGGGTAACATAAAACTTCAATCCCTCATTAACGTTTTCTTTAATTTCTCGGTACTTTGCTATGGCAGCTTCAATCTGCTTGTAGCTCTTCTCACGAGATGCTGTCAAATTGAGAAAAAGTAAAAAGGCCAAAAGAGAAGCACACACCATATAAAGCCGGAAATGGATGGTAGAAGTGTTCAGAGAATAAAAGGAAAGTGTTGCAGTAATTTCAGAAATTACAAATTCGCAACTACATTGGAGACTATGAAGCATGTGTACGTAAATAGGTGTAGGTACTGATATGATAGGGGTACGGCAATACGAAAAAACCTAAAAGAGTAAAGAAGGGGTACAGCTGGGTCCAAGAAAATACTCATTTATAAATTTAGAGTACTAAATTATATGTAATAACTAAAAACTACAATATAGAAATTTGTTAACGATTTCATCGATTAAGAATCAACCTTCAAATCACATTTAATGCCAAAAGTAACGTACAAACCAGAGTTAGATGCCATTACATTATAGAATGAAGCATTATGTAGCTATTTTCATCTTTGTATAAAAGTATAAAGCCCAAATGGGGCACAGCTCAAGTATAGATTGGGTATTTCTTGGCACAACAAAAACTAAAAAAAAAATTTGAGTACATGAATTGCATACTTGGTACGCTTGTAAAGTACCAGTATCCAATATGCACCTGGTAAGAGTACTGATGAAGAACCTAGGGGGGATGAAAATGGTGAATCGGTAGCGCACAAGAGTCGAAATCCTAAATCAAGGCCACAGTCTTAAAACTCAAATCTTTATTAATTCAATTCCCCTTAGACATCAAACGAGGCTCTTATTTATCGGCTTAAAATCCTAATCTAAAAAGGAATAAAAAATCCCAACTAACAAGGAAATAAAGATACCCCCTTAATTAGAAGATAGACTAGAATCCTAATAAAAATGAAATAACTTAAATAACTCTAAATAAATTAAAAAGCTACCAACGGCAATTATTAGACCAAAAAGACATATTGACTCGCATCGGGCCATTGGGCTTAACCCGAGGCTTCCAAATAGAATAACGGTTCTCAAGCCAATCAACGGCTACGCCATCAGGTACATTATGGCTTTTGAAGTACCCATGCTTCATAGATTGGAGAAGCTTTCCAGGCTAGAGTATCAGTGGTATTAAGGAACAAAAGATAGGAAGAAATTTTTAAAAACAAAACCAGCAGAAGACAAGGCTAGTAACTGGCATTGAATTTTCATATCTACTTTGGGCTGCCAGCCAAACATATTATGCACAGAGGTGTACATAAAAGCATCAGAACCAGGAATGTTCAAATAGCCAACATTAAACTAGATGTTTGAATGTCCATGTAATATTATCTGCTAATGGAACTATTTGCCACTAAAAAGGCACAATGTAAGATCAAGCCAAGGGGCCAGTCAGAAGCAAAGATTAATGGTAGTTTGAGAAACAAGGAACCGGTACAAGCTAAAAGAATTGGCAGGTCATGCTAGACTTGGGCAATGTGCTTGCTAGCCAGCTTGACTACATGAGAAGGCACCAAAGTAGTTGACCAGATTGACACCTCAAGTCTGAAAAGGTAATTCTGTAGTTACTAGTTATGTCAGAAAATAACAGAAGATTCTTTAAGATCGATAATTTCAATTCCCATGTCAGTCCCGTTAGTTCACCTATAACAAAGAGCTCAAAATAGAAAGATGAATACATTCACAAGAGCACTACTAATACCAATTAAAAATAAAATTAATGATAGAATAAAACAATTGATGAATGAGGTGATTTATAGGACACAATAAACGAAAGAAGCAATGGTCGCACAATAAAGCAAAAACTACCTTTATAATCTTCAAGGTTAAAGACAGCTGCAAACTGATCATTTTGAGCCTGCAAACATCCGTTAAGGAACAAATGAGCTCTCGCGCAACAACAAAAAAACTATTCAAAAATATAATGTGAATAACAACTATAACACTTGTTTTTATCGAAATCAAACAATAGAACAGTTAACCGACATTTCATTACATTGTAGACATGAGGGACCTCTAGGTACAAACAATTTAATGGAAAATGGATTCTCTGATAACAATGACAAACACAAGTCCTATGATACAATAGAAATGGGAGTTATCCAATACTAGTTTCAAGCTCTCTAGGTTTCCTACACGAATAACAGAACCAAAGAAAATATAAGGCCTACTGTCCATGAAAGAATTAAAGAAGCAACAATTGTCACAGATCAAATTTTAAATAGCGACACTCTTTACTTCAAGAAGTCGTAAACCTCAGGGAAGGAAAAAGATTAGAATAGAATAAGCAAAATATTTTTACCCACGATCTCCGTTTCAGTACATCTAGTGCTTATGGACATTTAATTTCTTTCATTATGCAGTCTTGTGTCTCAAGGCTAGTTTTACACATTTTAGTTTTACAAATTTTCATAAAAGATTTTAACAGTAATTGTCTGTTAGCAGTCCTTACTTAAATCCCCAGCTTTTTCCCAAAATATCAGTAAAAATAAAAAAGGCTAAAAAGAGGTCATTCCCAGTTTTTTTTTTTTTTGGCCGAGGGTGGGAGGAGCAACATAGTGGTTTCACTTCCCCTCGTGTTCCTACACACCCCAGAAAAAATTGCACTGCAGGTATAATGGTATATAGCTCATATTGAGGGTAAGTGTGACCATAAAATAAAAATGTTAGAACTGTCAACCCAAGCATCAGAGTTTCTAAGACCTGTTGAATCCATAATGCCACAGATACTAGTTCTAAGGTTTAATGTCCTTATCTTTGAACACTAATGAAACCTTTCCAGGTAAACCACCGGCACAAGAAACATTAAAAAGTTAAACTTTGAACCCACCAAACTACCTCTTGACCATTAACAGTTTGTTTGGGCATCACCAAACTACAAACCATCCAAAGCGTAATGCTTTCTCCTTTCACACCCACTTACTTTTTTATTCTTTCAAAGTTCAAACAAAAACCATGTGAAATTAAAGAAACAAAAGATACAAGTCAATCAAAAACATTATCCAGTATATTTACATCCATTAACATTACAAGGAACTGTGTATTGCAAAACCATGACATAAGATCTCAAATGTATGGCCATGCCTCTTAAGAATGCAAAAGCAAACCTGAATTTGTAGCAACAGTTGGTCTTGAGCCTCAATATTTTGCAAAATTTCTTCACAGATGTTATCGTACTTTGCTATCTCCTTCCTAAAAAGATCCTCATATGAGCCAGTGGATGCCATCAACTTGGGCAATATATCATCCTGAAGATGCCCCAACATATAATTAGCCACCAAGGACAAAACAAAAGGCAAATAAACAGCACTAACAATTACTGCAACAAAAGAATACACAATAACCCCTTAAATAAGCATGAAAATTGACCAACAGTAAGGGAGAAAAGTAGGCAATGCAAAACAATCCGCACATAAATCCTCAACAAGTTAGCCATTAAAGAAGATGCTTACACAATAAAACAAGGATACACCTTCTTTAAAAGCACATAACCAAATCTCATTCACAATTCCTCTTGCTCTTGTTAAGTGTGCAATGAAGTGTCTAAACTCATAAGGAGATTTGAACCCAGGTGAGGCTTACACCAACCGGGGGCCAGCTCACAAGGGAC
>JAOTRH010000024.1:5260608-5282374 GCA_034768845.1 Heliamphora exappendiculata | reverse complement strand
AACCATTATTTATCTTAATATATAATATATTAAGGTATTATAATAATTAAGTAAAATTGGACCATTAATCTTATCACTTAACTGCTTAAACTTATATATATATATATATATATATTGTGAGACCTTGTATCATTTTATTTTTGATATATATAAATGATGATGTGTTTTCCTTCATGTTATATATCATCGATGCATAGTTTGTGTTTTGGAGTTGTAGAACAGCATATAGATGTGTTTTACGTTCTTTCAGACCTTGTTTAGGCTTGTTTGGTTGGCCTTAGAACTGAAAAATTGAGACCAAATTAGTAGGCTTGACCCAGCAATTCGGTCGACTGAACAAAAGAATAGTAGGTTGTGACTCTTGCATTCGGTCGACTGGAGGCCTTGGTCCAATTGACTGAACTTTTTTTCTTGAGTTCGATTGATTGAATCGAAGGGTTCGGTCGACTGAACTGGGCGGTGGTGCGCTTTTCGAGAAGCTTTAGTCGACTGAAGTGGTCTCTTTAGTCGACTGAACCGCCTTTTTGCCGAGCCTATAAGTATTCTAGTGGGCCAGAACGTTTGGGAAATGCTTGTTTCTTCTTTTCCTCTGCCTTCTCTCTACATATTTGAGTTGCTTGAACCTAGTTTTCGACGATCAGCTTGTGGATCCCTGTTATTCACGTTGCTATCTTCGTGTTCGACCGATCAGATTCTTGTTCCGACGTGGTTTGGATTTTGAAGCTTTGAGTTTCGACTCGCCGAGGTAGTATTTTGGACCCTACTGCTGTATTAGGGTTCATATGTAATTGTATGCTTTTTCATCGGTAGAAAATGCATAAAATATCATATTTATGTTTAAACCTTGGGTTTTCGGGTAAAAAAGCATGTTTTTTTTCGTTTTCCTTGGTTTATTACATCGTAGACGTGTGGTTTTATGATTTTTAAAGGGTGTTCTTGAAAACGGTAAAAAATGATGATTTTTGATAGAAATCTTGACAAATCGTGTTTTAAAGGTTTGGAGCTCGCCTTTGGGGCTGAGTCTTAGGTTTTGAAACGTTTTATTGAAAACGGAAAAAAAAAATATTTTTAAAATATTTTGTTGATCTCCATGTTGATGGATGGATCTGTATATACATGTATAATGTATATTTATGAAATATTTTCGTAGTCGATCTACGGTTCGATTTTTAAAAAATTATCTAGATGTACCGGGATGATGTGTATTTGGCATGAGTTGCCCTCGGTGTAAGTCCAAAAATGTGTGCAGCGTAGGTGCTCTGTACCTTCGGGTTAGTCCCTGTAAATTGAGTTAGTTGGGTGCTTTGTACCCTCGGGTGGTTGCCCGTAAATTAAGAGGTTTGTTATGGTGCTCCATATAGAACTTGTCATTATCTAGCGAGTCTTGAATGGCTGGGGTCAAGGGTAATGGACAGAAGTCTATAGTTATTACCTTTGTCTGTGTGATAGAGTTGGTACATAGGATCATATTCTTCTTCTTTTTCCACGATGGTACATTCCGTGAGGGAACAATATTTTTAGTTACTGTTTTTCCTTAACTGTGGTTGATTATTTGCATTTCTTGCAACACCTGGTTTGAATAATGAAAACATGAATTTTATTAAATAAAACCATTTTAAAACTCGTGGTGGTCTATGGGAAAAACTGTTTTGGTTTTGTGGTTGAGTACGCTCTCACTCTATATGATTGCATATTTCTTGCTTTATAGTTTTATGGTCTGTTTCTATTGGGTTTCGGCTTACGGGTGGAATTTTTTGTAAAATTATTTTCAGGTGATGATAATGTGGATGAAAAGTAGCTTTGGTGGTGCCCGCGGTGGCAGAATACTTTTTTAGTTTTCTCTTTTTGGTATGCCTGTTCCCGAGGGCAGATTTTGTACGCCATAAGGTGATATACTACATGCATGTTGGAACTGTATGTTATTTACTTATGAGAGATCCTTTGTTGGGTATTCCATTGGTTTCAACAGGCGGATTTCATTGTATGAAAATTTATATTTTCATAAAACTAGTGTTTGGTGGATTTTTACGTGATCCGGGGATTTTGGGGCGTGACAACTTGGTATCAGAGTTCTGGGTTCGAATACCTAAGAGTTATGGGAAAAGGGGTTTATCACCTGGTGAGGTTGATTGTGTATACTTGCTTGCATGTGTTTAAATGTTGTTTTATAACATGCTGTTAGCTTTCTGAGCATGATAGTTGTGTATATGTGAGTATGGATATTGAATCTCAAGATTGATGAGGCTTGCCTTAGGGTATTTGGGATAACAAATTTGGAAGCCAAGTTAAAAACGCGTTTGGCCGATATGTTTTCTAGCAGGGAATCTAAATAGGTTATCCAAATTGCCGAGTCTGTCTTATTAGTTCTCCTCGGTATGTGAAACGTATTTGTATGATTTTATGCGGCTATGTGATAGCATGATGATGTGTTTATGTTACGTAGTAATATGTTGTAGGAAAGCTTATCCTGTTTATATTATTTCCTATAGAATTATGTCCACGCGGGGAGTGTGGGGACGGGGTCGTGACCGAGGTCGTGGCCGAGGATGTGCCTGTGCTCAAGTTCCACAGGAAGGAAAATTCCTGCCCCACATGAACAAGTGGGTGGTGCTGACATGGGCGGCACCGATGTTGTTCAGGAGATGTTGGCTACTATGCGAGCGATGGCTAAAGCTACTAGGGCTAGTATGAGGGTTCCTGAGCCAAGGGCTTCTGTGGCTATGAGGGAGTTTTGGCAGTTGGATCCTCCAACCTTTGCTGGGGAGCCAGACCCCAAGGTGGCAACTAAGTGATTGGAAGTGACCACGTCATTCTTTGATACTCTGGATATCGAGGAGGATGCTCTACGCGTAAAGTTGGCAGCGTTCCAACTACGGGAAGATGCTAGAGAGTGGTAGAAGTTCACCAAGACCTCGGTGGATGGCACGTGGGCCGCTTTTACGAGAGTCTTCTTGGAGAAGTATTTCTCGAGATCTTCAAGTGATATGTACCGAGAGGAGTTCCTTTCCCATGTTAAGGGGAATCTGTTAGTGGTCCAGTATGAGGCCAAGTTCGCGAATCTATCGCAGTTCACACCAGAGATGGTATCGACAGAGGAGTTATGCACTAGGAGGTTTGAGAGAGTACTTCGATCTGTTATGAAGGAAAGGGTTGCAGCTCTGGATGTGGAGGAGTATATCAAGCTGGTGGAAGCTGCTATCCGGGTAGAGAACTCGTTGGCAGACAGCCGCAGGATCAAATAATTGAAATGGGACAACATATGATGATGGCTGCCAATGCGGCATTGTCTCATAATCCCTTTAATAATGATGCTTCAGTTGGTGAATTATTAATAGCAGGATTTTTCCGCCAACTTAAAGGTTGGTGGGATAATTATTTAAGTGATGAACAAAAATTAAGAATTTTAACATCAGTAAAAAGAAATGAAAATGGTCTAACTATTAAAGAAAATGGTCTTCCAATAAGTGATATTATTACAACCCTTATTACATCAATAATTTAATATTTTGTTGGAAATACACCAATTATTCTTGAAAAAGGTAAAGAATTATTAATCAATTTAAGATGCCCCACTTTAACTCATTTTAGATGGTATAAAGACGTATTTTTATCTAAATTATATCAACGTAATGATGCAAATCAAGATTTTTGGAAAGAACGATTTTCTTGCTGGTCTTCCCACTTTACTTGCTGAAAAAGTGAAAACTCATATCAGAAATAAAAATCAAGGTTTAATCCCTTATCATCAATATACATATGGCAAATTAATATCAGAAATATATGTAGAAGGATTAGTATTATATAATGACATAAAACAAAAAAATTAATTAAAGAAAGAAAAACGATTAGAAAAAATAGAATTTGGTCAATTTTGCTATCAATTTGGATATAATACTATTAAATCTCTTCTTGAAGGAGATAAAAAGATTAAGAAAAAAAATCACAAAAATATAATTGATATAAGTCTAAATATAAATATAAACTCAAATATAAAAAATAGGACCGACCTTATAAACCGTATAAAACATATAAAAGACAAAATACTAAATATAAAAAAACATTCAATTACAAAAAGTCTAATAAAAATAAAAGATGCACAAACCAAGTATCAACAAATAGTGACAAATCTTGCTAGAAATGTGGCAAGATTGGTCATTTTGCAAACAAATGTTATACTGAATAAAAATAAATGAATTAAATTGTTCTGATAAATTAAAACAACGATTATGTAATTTATTATTAAATTTCAATTCTCCATGTGATAATAAAGATTTTCAATCTGAATAAGATTCTGGTAATTCTAATTATTTTCTAGAGTTAGAATAATTAAATTAAGATTTAATAATATCGTCAAGTGATTCTGAAGAAGATAATAATAATAATGAATGTTGTAATAAATGTCAAACACAAAATGATTATTATCAAGCAATATTAAATATGAATGGCTTATCAATTAATGTATTATCTAAAATCGAACATGATTTATTAGATACATTAAATCAAATTAATGATATAGAAATAAGATCTAAAATAGTACTCCAATATTTAGATCAAATTACTACAAAAATTAAAAAAAGTCCACACTTACAAAAACTTAATATTACAAAAGTTGATTTTAAAAATATTTTTAAAAGACTTGGACAACAACCAAAACAAACACCTACAATTAATGACATGTATCAAGAATTAAATCAATTAAAACAAGATATTAAAAGTTTACAAGAAAGAATCTCAATCGTAAAAAATGAAAAAAGAGAGTTAATGCATTTTGCCTATGAACCATCCCCAACTACTCAAGAAAGTTCAACTGTAATACATAATAGAAAAAATAAAAATAAAGGTATTATTATACAGGAACTTGTTAATCCTAATTTAACAATAAATGAATCTAATTTTCCTTCATTAAATCAAATTATGTTTAAAAAATGGTATATAAAAACACACTTGGTAGTACAAGAAGATTTTATTGTTGAAGCAATTGCATTAGTTGATTCCGGTGCTGATCTTAATTGTATAAGAGAATGATTAATTTCTACTTACATATTTTGAAAAAACTAAACTGTTTGCATACTGCTGATGGAAGTTCCATGAAAATAAATTACAAATTATCTAATGCTTACATTTGTAATCAAGGCATATGTCTTCAAACAGAATTTGTCTTAGTTCAAAATTTATCTCAACATATGATTTTAGGTACTTCATTCTTAACAATGATTGCCCTATTTGAAGTAACCCATGAAAGAATCTCTACAAAATTATTAGAAAATCAAGAAATAAAATTTTCATTTATCTTTCCTCAGCCAGATACATTACAAGAATTAAAAACCAATTTAATTTTTAAACGAAAACAAATTCATCATTTACAAGAAAAATTATCTTATACTCAAATTGAGGAACAAATTAATAAATTTAAAACACAACAAAACATAGAAGACTTTAAAACTTTATATGAAAAAGATTTGTGTTCAAATTTACTACACGCCTTTTGGCATCGTAAACAGCATATAGTACAATTACACTATGAACCCGATTTTAATGAAAGATTTATTCCCACTAAAGCTCTACCTTCCCAAATGGATCAAACCCAACTAGAATATTGTAAAAAAGAAATCCAAGATTTATTAAATAAAAAATTAATTCGTCCCAATCAATTTCCATGGTCGTGCGGCCTTTTATGTAAATAAAAATGTTGAATTAGAAAGAGGAACACCAAGATTAGTAATTAATTATAAATCATTAAATAAAGTTTTACAACAATGGATTAGATATCTCATACCTAATAAAAAAGATTTATTAAATCGTTTAAATCAAGCAAAAATATTTTCTAAATTTGATATGAAATCAGGATTTTGGCAAATACAAATTGATGAAAAAGATAGATATAAAGCTGCATTCACTGTGCCTTTTGGACACTATGAATGGAATGTTATGCCTTTTAGCTTAAAAAATTTCCTTCCGAATTTCAAAGAATTATGAATAATATATTTAATAATTATACTCAATTTTGTATTGTTTATATTGATAATGTCTTAATATTTTCCTCATCAATATCTCAACATATAAAACATTTACATAAATTTTATAATATTATTAAATCTAATGGATTAGTTTTAAGTGCTCCCAAAATGAAATTATTCCAAACCAAAATAAGATTTCTTGGTCATAATATGTATCAAGGTACAATAATTCCCATCGATAGATCTATAGAATTTGCAGAGAAATTTCCTGATGAAATTTTAAATAAAACTAAATTACAAAGATTTTTAGGAAGTTTAAATTACATTAAAGAATCCTATCAAGACATGCATAAAGATACAAAATTATTATATCAAAAATTAAAAAAGAATCCAAAACCATGGACAATCCAACACACAAGAGCTGTCCAAAAAATTAAACAACATGCCAAACAACTCCTATGTTTATGTTTACCTATTCCAAATGCCTTTAAAATTGTTGAAACAGACGCCTCTGACATAGGTTATGGCGGAATATTAAAACAAAAATATCAAGGTAAAGAACAATTAATTAGATATACAAGTGACGTATGAAAATCAACTCAAAATAATTATTTTACAGTTAAAAAAGAAATATTACCTATTGTTTTATGTATTACTAAATTTGAACGTGATTTATTGAATCAAAAATGTTTATTAAAAATTGATTGTAAAGCCGCTAAAGATGTGTTATAAAAAGATGTTAAAAATAGTGTCTAAACAAATATTTGCTAGATGGCAAGCTATATTATCTATTTGAGTTTGATATTGAATTTATTAAAGGTGAGTCTAATTCTCTTCCTGATTTCTTAACTCGAGAATTCTTGCAGGGATCTAAAGATTCATCCATCTTTATGATGTCAAAAGACAAAGGTATAATGAGTGATTTTTTCCAAAACCCAACACGCACAGTCTATGAAAGGCAATACCTCCTTTCAAAAGACCTTAAAAGCACAACTTTATATTTCCAATGAAACTCTTTTCCTCATTATCCCTCTTCAAGAAGAGGATTATCAAGTGATCTTATCAACGAGTGATAGGGAGAAACCCGTGGCAATAACCCAATTAATCGGAAGATATTTTCCACCTAAATGGTATTATCTATCAGAAATCGAAACCCCAAATCGCCTATATTATGAAACCATTTTATTAGAAACTGGATATGTCAAAATTCAACACAATAGTAACGACAATGGGAAAACTGTTAGTTATTCTAAATGTGTAATTCAAAAAATTATTTCTAAACATGAATGGGGACAAGTCGAGAATTTCAATAAAACTTTTAAAAACGACGCAATTCGCCCAAAAATTTATATTTTTTATGATTATCAAAAAGCTTTTCATATTCTTTTTTATTTTCAAAATGATGGCATGAAGCATTCATGGTCTGTTAAATTTTGCAACAATTTTAAATCTCCACTTCTTTATTGGATCCACATTTGGTGGCAACAATTTGGACCTCATCAAGATATTCTTCCATCTTTGTTAAAAAAATCTTATCAGCATTATGTTAAATACACAAATCCTTTAAATCCCTCATTGCTTCATTTTTATGTAGATTTCTCCCTTTCTTGGTTGCTCCAACGGAAGTTCACCATCTGCGTTGAAAATTCAATTCCTTATCTCTCCCGTGAATTTGTTTCTCGCTGGTGGGATTAATTTAAAATTCCCAAATAGTATTATCCCGATACTCTTAAGAATTTTTATTTGCCCAAGAATGCTCAAAAGATTAAAGATTTTGAAACACGTAAAGCTTCCTATGCTTCTAAACTTACTTTTTTATCATCTCCTAAATCTACTATCTCTTCTTCAACCGATGTTTTAAATTTTGATATTGCTTCTATTCGTGCAAAAGTCCTTGATCGCAATCCTTCCTTAAAAAATTTTAAAGATGCTTTACAAAAAGCCATTCAACGTGAATTAACGTCCCAAATTTCTCAAGAAGATTTATTAGGTGAGGATTTTTCCCAAGACAATGAAGATGATTGTTTTGGGATAGATTTTGATTCTGCTTCAGAAGCATTTTTAAAATTATTTTCAAAAATATCAATTTTATTCTCCAAAAAATTTTCAAGGAGATTGCCACATTTTCCCAGACATTTCTTGTCTACAAAGCGTTCAATCAATCCTCACGCTGGACAACGCGTGATGCTAAAATCCAAATTTGCAAAAGTATTCTCCATTATGAAGTTGCCTCTCCATTATGATGTCTGTCTCAAATGTTCAAAGATGTTTTCATCATGACATCTCCAAAAGTAGTCAAAAGAAAAAGCCTCATATGCTCCATCAAATGCTTCTATAGTAACACTATTTTCTCTCGGATGCTCCATAGTACCCGATAGATTACTGTGTCATAAATAGTAAAAGTTGTAAAGTAAACAGTATTGTAATGATTTCAATTTTCCTATTCATTTTGAGTTTTCAAATTTGTTTTCAAATCTGGAAGGCTCTGGAGTCTCTCCTCTGCCTATATAAACCTATCTGAGGAGGGTTGTTCCTCAGACTTCTTTCATAGTCTCTTCTCTTTCGTCTAAATTTTTTTTCTGTAAAAGTCTTCTATCATCATCTTCCAAATTGTGTAAGTTCTTTTATTAATGAAATTTTAACTTTTGTCTTGTGTATTGTGTTTGCTTATTATTATCCTATTTGATTATATTATTTGTGTGATTAACGATTAACAAGATTCAAAGTATATCTAGGCCTGGTATTGGTATCAGAGCTATCTATGTGTTTATAGTTGCAATGCATATCTCGTCGTAATTGGTGGAACCATTGACGGCACGACTCCAGAGCGGTGGTTGTAAGTCTCCATTTTATTCTGTAAGGCCAAGGACGCACCATTGTTGACTGTTAGTACTGTTTCTATTTGCATATTAATGGTTAGGATTATCAGATCATTCTCAAATATACTCTCTGGTGAAGGTTCATCTAGGTTTCCACAAATAGTTAATCAAAGTAAAATTGATGTAGAAAATATGATTTTTTTTTAATAAATTGGTCAATGCCTAAAAAGAATATAAATGAATTTTATGATAAAAAATTTGAATTAAAACAAACTTATAAAATAAAAACTGTTGAACAAATTTTACCAGTTACAAATCAATATCAAGCTTTTAAATTGTTAGATCATAATCTAATTAAAAAATTTCAACAAAAAGAATTTAATTTTTTACATTTAGGATTAGTCCAAGTTGGAATAAAACCTATGACTCGTTTAAACTTAAATAAATCTGTAATATACTCATTAGTTAACTTACGTCATTACTCTTATTCTGATGCATTATTAGGCACTATTAAAACTAGTCTTGTACATGGTTCCGTATATTTTGAATGATTTTCTAATTTTGAGGTATCACTCCATAATCCTACAATTTTAAAATCATTAACATTACAAGTACAAACAAAAAGATATAATATGGATGCTTTATCTCTAAATTTACAAATAACATATAGAGTTTATTTAAAAGCCATGACAACATCAGCCCCAATGTTTAAAGGAATAATTAGTCCACATGGATCCACAATAATGTTTCAATCAAATCTTAATAAATCTCAAGTTATTACTCCAAAAGTTATTAAATGGCACGAGATTGATGAAGCTGATGCTCAAGATAATAATAGTTGGCACATGCAACAAATTATGCCTCCTCAAACATTACAATATGAAACTAATCCAGATTCCATTGTTGAGTTTCCCGATAAATCTGTATTACTTCAATTTTCTCCTCACAGATCGGAATCTCTACGATCTGAAACACAAAGTTTTGAAATATCATCATAATTATTAAGAACTCAATCATTAAGATCAACTCAATCATTAAAATCTCCACATTATTATACACCGAACCAATCTTTAAAAAATCAATCTTTTAGAAATTATCCTTTATCAGGAATTCAAATACAAGATCAAATTTCTCAACCAATTTATAAAAATAATTTTAATCAGAATCAAGAAGATGAAATAGATATAAATTTAACCACATTAAATATAAATATATTAACTTTAGATCTACCACTATCATGTCTACGTATTATCACAAACCCCACAAACCATTCCACTAACCTCATCATCACCACCTCCACCTCCACATAGTGCACTATTATCACACCCACCAATTGAAATAAATATTGATAAAATAAATAATGAATGTTTACAATATTATAATATATATAATAGAGAATGTTTTATACATAATAATACTATTGAACAAGAAAAACAAATTAAAAGATAATATATTAAATTCTTACAAGAATCCCAAATTAATATTCGTTTCTTTCCTTGGTATTATAATATTTATTGTCCCCAACATAATTTTATTATTCCTACGGAATTAACCCAATCTATAAATGCATTTGAAAAGAAATGGACAACTGCGGATGGTAGTGAATCCCACTCTATACATCCACCTAGTAAACAATTATATTAGGTTCTGGCACTAAAGCCCGTACATTCTCCGAATCTGATCAACATCTTCCCCATCAGTTAAATTATACTAATACTTATCTCCAAATCCTGGGAGAACAGGTTAATCGTCTTGAACAATTTACCTCTGCTACAATTAATGTAGGTACAAAAATTGATTCTATATATCATCTCGTTAAAAATCTAGATGCTCGAGCTGTTACTCCAAATTTTCCAAATATAGTATTTATCTCTACACCTTCTATGGTAACACCTTTACCCATTCCTAAATATAAATTACAAAATTCTTCACAAGAATTTATCGAACAATTACAAAAATCTTTACACTCACAAAAGGCACAAGTTTCAACATCTACTCCTGTAAAAGAAGATAATAAATCTATACATGTTCTAGAAGTTGTCCATTTCTACAGGAGTAGATGTTGAAGCTTGTGCCTTTTGTGAGTATAAAGATTTTTGTAATTGTTCGATAAATTCTTGTGAAGAATTTTGTAATTTATATTTAGGAATGGGTAAAAGTGTTATCATAGAAGGTGTAGAGATAGATACTGTATTTGAGAAATTTGGAGTAACAGCTCGAGCATCTAGATTTTTAACGAGATGATATATAGCATCAATTTTTGTACCTACATTAATTGTAGCAGAAGTAAATTGTTAAAGACGATTAACCTGTTACCCCAGGGTTTGGAGATAAGTATTAGTATAATTTAATTGATGTTGATTAGATTCGGAGAATGGACGGGCTTTTGTGCCAGAATCTAATATAATTGTTTACTAGGTGGATGTACAGTGGGATTCACTACCATTCGTAATTGTCCACTTCTTTTCAAATGCATTTATAGATTGGGTTAATAATTCCGTAGAAATAATAAGATTATGTTGGGGACAATAAATATTATAATACCAAGGAAAGAAACGAACATTAATTTGGAATTCTTGTCAGAATTTGATATATTTGTTTTTCTTGTTCAATATTATTATGTATAAAACATTCTTTATTATAATGCTGTAAATATTCATTATTTATTTTATCAATTTTTATTTCAAATGGTGGGTGTGATGATGGTGTACTATGTGGAGGTGGAGGTGGTGATGATGAGGTTAGTGGAATGGTTTGTGGGGTTTGTGATAATACGTAGACATGTGATATTTGTGATGGTGGTGGATCTAAAGTTAATATATTTATATTTAATGTGGTTAAATGATTAAAATTATTTCTATAAATTGGTTGAAAAATTTGATCTTGTATTTGAATTCCTGATAAAGAATAATTTCTAAAAGATTGATTTTTTAAAAACTGGTTCGGTGTATAATAATGTGAAGATGTTAATGATTGAGTTCTTAATAATTGTGATGGTGTTTCAAAACTTTGTGTTTCAGATCGTTGTAGAGATTCCGATCTACAAGGAGAAAATTGGAGTAATACAGATCCATCGAGAAACTCAATAATGGAATTTGGATTAGCTTCAGATTGTGATGTTTGAGGAGGCATAATTTGTTGCATGTGCCAACTATTATTATCTTGAGCATCAATTTCATGCAATTTAATAACTTGAGATTTATTAAGATTTGAGTGAAACATTATTGTGGATCCATGTGGACTAGTTATTCCTTTAAACATTGGGGCTGATGTTGTCATGGCTTTTAAATAAACTCTATATGTTATTTGTAAATTTAGAGATAAAGCATTTATATTATATTTTTTTATTTGTACTTGTAATGTTAATATTTTTAAAATTGTAGAATCATGGAGTGATACTTCAAAATTAGGAAAGTATTCAAAATATACAGGACCATGTACAAGACTAGTTTTAATAGTACCTAATAATGCATCAGAATAAAAATTATGACGTAAGTTAACTAATGAGCATATTACATATTTATTTAACTTTAAACGAGTCATAGGTTTTATTCCAACTTGGACTAATCCTAAATATAAAAAATTAAAAATCTTTTTGTTGAATTTTTTTAATTAGATTAAGATCTAACAATTGAAAAGTTTGATATTTATTTGTAATTGGTAAAATTTATTCAACAGTTTTTATTTTATAAGTTTGTTTTAATTCAAATTTTTTATCATAAAGTTTATTTATATTCTTTTTAGGCATTGACCAATTTGTTAATTTTTTTTTTATATTTCCTACATCAATTTCACTTTGATTAACTATTTGTGGAGACCTAGATGAACTTTCACCAGAGAGTATATTTGAGAATGATCTGATAATTCTTGCCATTAATATGTAAATAGAAACAGTCAATAATAGTGCGTCATTGGCCTTACAGACAAAAATGGAGACTTACTACCACCGCTATGGAGTCATGCTATATATATATATATATATACATTATCTATTAAAAGAAGTCTTCTTTCGTGATAATTTTAATTGGTGTTGTGCCTAAAAGTTTAGGAAAAATATAGGGTTTTTAAGTTTGTGTAGAATAATAAATGGGCAGAGTTTTGAGAATAAAACACTAGTAGGGGCTTCTTAGGGCATGGTTTTGGCACAGTGACTTTGTTGATTTTGTGTTCTTTCACTTCTTACCTTGAAGGAAAACTGCTTATGCATGTGGAATAATGTTTAAGGATAAGAAAAGGGTGTCAAAATAGATTGGTTTTTCAGTTTGAAGGCTAAAAACTTAGTAAAAGAAGAAGAGTCTAGCCATTGCACCTGAATTCCAAAAGCATCTTATATGGGATTATGAGAGCATCACACAGTAGCAAAGAAGCTCCAAAAACATCTTTAAAAATTGATCTGCATGTAATTTAATGTATTACACTGCTTTATACAGACTATGTAGAACTTCTTGTGCTAATTGGGTTTTGGCTTCCTGTTTTGAAACTAGTACTGTCAACTTGCAAACCCATCTAAACCCTAATTTTAATTAAAAACATAAAATTCCCACAACACATGCAAGATAGGGCTATTTGGAGTAAACCTTTCCCTTAAAATTTGGCATTAATTGAATATTAAGAACCAACACTCCTTAAGTTTTTGTATATGCATTCCTAATTGCTACTTACCTTTCACAACAACCACAGCCCCCACTCACCACCTGTAGCAATAGAAAGGGGATAAAGGAGAGGGGCAGCAACAGAAGGGGAGAAAGGGATGCAGTGGTGACAGTAAGGGAATGCACAACCCAGATTTTGAACAAGGTTTTGATGTATTTCGATTGTTGCTGGAGCTTGGAGCTTTGGTTGATGGCACAATCCAGATTTTGGTGATGGATGACAAAACCCAGATTCCAGTTGTAAAGTGGTTTGGACATGAGGAAGAGAGGAGAGTAGAGAGCAGATCCAGATTTTTTGTCCTGGACAGCACAACCCAAATTCCAGTTGCGGAGGTCTGGTTTGGATCGGGAGGAAGAGAGATAAGAGTAGAGAGCAGATTGGGATAGGCAACAGTGGAAGGAGATAGAAGGGAGGAGAGAGGAGAATAGGCCCATTGAACGACTTTGTTTTGGAAGAGAGTGTCTCTAGTTGCAAAATGGGGAGAGGGGAGGGAGAGAAAATGAGAGGTGGCATTAAGAGGGAGGAAAATAGAGAAAATTTTTGGGATGGATGTTAAAGGTAGAGAGAGTATTTTTACAAAGATGTGTTTCTGTGCGTTGGATTTATATATGGGCTTATCTCAACTATTGATTCAAAATATATCTTTAGGTGAGAGAACATTTTTAAAAAACATGCCCTGTTTTAGTTTGTCGATATACACATATGAATGATGTATGTATGTATGTATGTATGTTTAAGTATAAAAATATAATTACGTTGCCAATTCAAATAAGTCTTCTTTTGAGCTAATTTTATTTGGTTATGTGGCTAAAAGTTTAGGAACAATATTGGGTTTTTAAGGGTTTGTATAGGGTAAGAAAAGGGCACAGTTTTGAGAATAAAACACAAGTAGGGGCTCTTAGGGCCTGTTTTTTGACACTGTGAACAGTGATTTTGTTGGTTTTGTGTTCTTTTACTTAGAATTGCAAGATGGAATGGAAGACTGCTTACACGTGTGGAATAATGTTCAAATGAGAAAAGGGTGTCAAATAGATTGGTTTTGCACTTTAAAGGCTAAAAACGTAGTAAAAGAAGAAGAGTCTACCCATCCCACCTGAATTCCATAAGCATCATATATGGGATTAGTAGGTGCATTACACAATAGCAAAGAAGCTCCAAAAGCTCTGTAACTTCTTTAAATATTGGTCTGTATATAATTGAAGGTATTTCAATGCTATAGACTGTGGAGAACTTCTTGTGCTAATTGGGTTTTGGCTTCCTGTTTTGAAATGAAACCGTCAACTTGCAAGCCCATCTAAACCCTAATAAAGCCCTAGAAATATAAACTCAATTATACTATTTGGCCCTGTATGCAACCCATGGATGGTCCTTACAATCCTTGTCCAAAAAAATAAAATTACCAAAATGCCTTCAACCAAAAAAATGAAAGAACGTAATTAAAATCTGACCAAAAACATATTTAAACCTAAAATAAATATAAATAAAAACCTCTAAAGAATACAATTCAATTAAGCAAGTTTCCAAGTGGACAGCCTTTGAAATTGAACCACTTTATTATATTCTTACCTTCCTTGAATTTTCTTTTTCGTGCCATTTTTGATGAACTGCATCAGAAAAATAAGTTATTGTAAATATTTTCCAACTTGTAGAAAGTTAAAGTGATTATAACCCATTATAGAGGCTAGCTTTTGATCTCATCCCCTCCCCAACTGCCATCTTCTAATAACTAAACTGACATACACTGCTCTGACCGCATTGAACAAGTGATCTGACTATTAATATATCCTACATGCACTTTCTACTAATTTGGTTGTAATTATGGGAAATATGGGAATATGGGTACTTCATTTTTCTGTCTCGTTCTTGTTAATGAAACATTATTTAGGTTTCCAGAGTTCCTTTGTTTATTTCTGTACTCTTAGGCTATGTTTTGTTTATTGGAGTGGACAATGGAATGGAATGATGATTCCGTCAAAAGATCCATTCCAATGTTTGGTTACCCAAAGAATTATGGAATGTCAATTCAAAAAGTAATCACTATTTCTTCATTTAACGGAATGAGAATTTCAACACATACCAAGGAATTATCATTCTATTCTTGTACAAAATCATTCCATTGAATCAAACACTGCCTTATATGTTGAAAGGAGGATGGTACAATGGTTTAACTGTCCATACTGATACTGAAAAACAGTATTCACATGAAATGAGGAAGCAATGAGCCTAGTTAGTGATTCTTCTTTGATTTGTTCACTTTGCCAGTGAAGCGAGGGGATTGGCAATAACAGTTGTATGCCTTTTTTTGTCTTGTAATTTTTTCCTTCATCTGTTTCCTTTGCAACTGCCTTTACTTGTCTTGTGATTCTTTCCTTTATTTGTTGAAGGGGTATTCAAGAAGTACCAATTGCTTGTTACCTCTACCTTGTGGTTTGGTGTAATAGTGTTGTAGAAATAAATTCTTACAATTTACCATGCAGCTGGAATGCTTTGGACTGGAGAAAGACCAGAAGTTAAAGAGCTTGTGGAGAACATGGCAACATACTTCAATGTGCTACAGGGTTTCCTTCTGCTTTCGCATGGAAGTAAAGTGGGTGCAGGACCTACACTTTGTTCCTGCATACATGCATCTGTGAAGAAAGTAGTTGATTGCACTTTCGTGCTATTTAAAGAGTCTGTCTCTTCCTATGGTACTCTCTCTCTCTCTCTCATGCGCGCGCGCGCGTGCCCCCACCCCTCCCCCCACCCTCCAAAAACAAGCATGCACACGGCATCAATTGTGTAGCAGCAGCTGCAGCACCATCTGCCAAAATTTGTCCTTACAATCCCCACTATGGAATAGTGCACTTACACACCTCAATCTGAATACTATTTATTACTTGAAGTGATTTTCAGGATTATTATAGTGATAACTTATGTTCTCTAGTGTTTGGTGTGCATCATTGTGGTCTTAGTATTGTAGAAGCAGGAAAAAGCCAAAACGTGGCTGGGATTTCAAAATAGGAGGGAAGAAAGAAAGGATGGACCCATTCGAAAACAATTGGATGAGGACAAAATTATCAAAGATTAGCATTCCAAGGATGGATCGAAAAAGAAATCTTTATTGCTGCCTGGGGGCCGGAATGCGGTAGGGTCTTCAAGCCCCACACTCGTTTCTCGAGATTCATGAGCTTTCTAGCGAAGCATTATTTGCAGACAAAAGTATTCGGTTATGGGGATTTCTATTTGATTGGATCGAAAGGACCAATGAATTGGGATTTCCCTATTGGTCTCTTAACTATGCTCAGAACTAAATAGTTTACTTCCAGACATCTAACTATTGCAGGTAAATTACACTGCCAGCGCCTGAGGGTGGTAGTCATTATGTTAGTACTGGAAATTATATCCCCCTGCTTGAGGTTTACGATGACATTACATATTGCCTGTTTCGTTTCCAAGCCGTTAGTCAACCCATTGTCAATTTTAAAATGCATTCTCCCCACCACTAGTTTGCTTTCACTCTGTGTTCCTTGCTCTTTCATTGTTTCACTCTCTATATGTCTTTACTCTCTTACTTCCTCACTTGGCAGCCACCATATGCATCTCAGCCCTCCACAGTTAGACCCTCCTAGACACCACAGCAGCCGCCATCCACCACCCTCTCCATCCTCTGTCCATTCCCCCCTCCCTCTAACATCGCCAGACCCCCTTTCATTACCGCCACACCCATCACCAGACCATAAACATCAAACCTAACGTCTCTTCAATTGCTTTTGCTACATTTTGTTTCAACTAGGGGGACAATAATGTAAATTTTCATTTTCTTTTAATTCTATAAGAGAAACACCAACTGGGGAGTTCAATGTAATTTCAAGGACGTGAGGGAAGAAAGATATCTGCATTGAGCAGAAACCTCAAGGGACCTCGGTGTAAATTACCCAACTATTAATTATTGAACTTAACTAGAACTGTGCTCTAAGTAATGGGAGTTCAGAAATGATAAAATTGGAATTTTAGCTAGTTTTTTCTCAGATCTGCTAGTTCGTAACCCATGATTTTCTTGTCCCACTTCTAAATTGTATTCAAAAGTATTTCATGGACTGTAATTGGTGGTAAAAGTTTACCACACATATAGGAGGAAGGACTAGTGATAGTTGCTACTTGTTTAGGTGGAATGTTTTTGACTCTTCACTCAATCTTTAGTTTTCACAATCTGCTTGTGCATATTGGTTTCCTTTCCAAAAGCACTGAGTCTTGGATACTACTTTTTCGATGTAATCCTTTGTCTTTTCTTATTTCTTTTGCCTACAATTTAATGCTATGTCAATTCCAAACGTAATCACTATTTCTCCCTTTAGTGGAATGGGAATTTCAATGCAGATACTAAGGAATTATCTTTCCATTCATGTACAAAATAATTCCATTGAACTAAACACTACCTAAGAGGCTTGAAAAATATGTCATTAGTTTAAATAACTGCTGTCACCACATGTTTGACAGTAGGTGGTGCTCTGTTTACCAACTTTCCTTGTGCTGCAGTGACCAAGAGTTAGGTGTCATTGCTCGGGATTAAAAATATATCTTAGCAAGTGTGATGGGCTAGGCAATCATTGATGGTCTTGAAGGACCTTTTTTTTTTTCCTCTTGCTTTTCCTATAGTTCGAGTCTTGTCAGCACCTAGATGCTCCTGGTTTGGAATAGTGTGTTTATTGTGCTTTACCCTTTCCGGGTAGGTAGATTCATACCATATGTGTGGGTGTTCTATCCAGTGGAATTAGAGATGGATCCGGATGTGATTTTAGTTCCAAGTTGTTAAGAGTGAGTCTAGATGAATTTAATATGAATTTTTAAAATTCGAGCGACGGCACAGAATTTCTCCGCCTAGTTCACAGTTTGATCAACAGGATCCGGATGTGATTTTAGTTCCAAGTTGTTGAGAGTGTCTCTCCATGGTTGATTGAATTTTAGTCTCTCTCTTTTCCCTTAAGGTCCTCATTTTCAAATTGTTCCCTTAGGCAGCATCAATCCTACCCCTTGGAAGTTAATCATTTCATCTGCTGTTCTGCTGAAATATTTTAGATTCAAACTGAAATCATGGCAAAAACCTTAATTGTGTCATTATGTGTGACTGAAGGCCAAAGCCAAACCACTAAGTAACAAATTTACTGTCAACTTCTTGAAACAGACTTCTGTCTACGTTTACGTTTTGGGTTTCATAAAAACCCTGGTACCTTCATATGATCACCAATAGTTATTGTCATGTTTCTTAATGTCTCCTAGAGCAGCAGGGTTCACAGTTCTAGTAAATTGCTTTTTTTTTTTTTGATAATGCTTGGGATCAATAAAGTTGTTCGTCGAATGGCATGACAATAGCAGCATCTACGCAGAACCCTAGGATAAGAATCATATAAACAGGCTTGTCTTTAGTATCTTGTACTTTAAGGTAAATTATCTGAAAGATGATCAAGTTGATATTAAGTAAATTATCTGAAAATTGATCAAGTTGTCTGTCAATCCCGATTGAGGCAGAAACAAGTGGTACTTTTTTGAAGCAGCTTGATTGACTTTACAAACTCGGAAAAAGGTAACTGTTTATTTGATGTATCCAAAATATATGCTACTTAGACAGCTCATCATTTTGTCATATCTTTTATTGCCAAAAGCTGTACTTATCATAAATCATCTCAGATTGTTGATTATTAATTGTGTGCCATCTCTGCTCCTACTAACACGTGCATCAATCAAACATTCTCTTATAATTCTTTTCTTTGTCAAAATAAGCATGGCCTTGGTTCTCTTGAATGAATGTGCAGGATCTTCCAACAAAGAAAAAAAACTCTCGATCCCTCCGTTGGTGGGTGCTGTGTGGGATGCGTGTTCTGCTCTTAAGAAAACTCCTTCCACAAATATCACAGCAATAGGGCGAGCAATGACACAAGTTGCGGTTTCCATGAAGGATGTTCTCCGTGAGATGAAGGAACTCAAGCCGGCTTCTGCTGATGGTGATGACCCAGAAGCCGAACCTTCTGAAGAGGTTCCTGTCAAAGCAGAAAGTGAGCTCTGCAATAGTGATGATTCCTGTGGAGGTGATCTGGGCAATGACCTGTCACCCGAAGAGATGAAAATTGCTGAGTTGGCTATTGGCGTCATGTCAGAATCACTTTTAGTCATAAAGGAACTCATTCGTTCCATCACGGGTTTGATCAAGCACGAAAACCCAGGCATCGGGAATGACTACGTGAACGCGTTAGAGAGATTGCTGAAGCTTTGCCAAGGAATGGGAGTACAGGTCGACGAACTCGGAGCTTGTCTTTACCCCCCACAAGAAGTTCCTGCTATGCAGGCAGTCATGGAAAGAATATCCGGCATTATCGATGAAATGCAGGTAGAGGTGGAGAATTTTAAAGGCTCTGTCCAAAAATTCTCTCAAGCTTGTGGTGCTTTAAAGAGTTGGTTAAGACAAATGGATGCTGAGTTAGGTTGCTTATGTGTTACTGGGATTTTACCAGAAATGCAGAACCTTGTTGTGAGTTAGGTTGCTTGTGTTACTGGGATTTTACCAGAAATGCAGAACCTTGTTGTGAGTTAGGTTGCTTGTGTTACTGGGATTTTACCAGAAATGCAGAACCTTGTTGTGAACAATTAGAGAACATATTTACTGTTCTGTCCATGAATGGCATTTTTGTGGTTGAGTGTTGCCAATTTTTTTTGGGGGGGGGCCCTTCAGGGAGCTGTAGTCTGGTACAGTTCTTGTTTCGAGTATAAAGGTGTATTATTGAATGTTCTATTTTTAACTTGGTCCATGTTTGGCATTTCTAAAAATTCAACTCTACTCTCAACAATAAAAAAAAAAATTATGTCAATATCTTACCAGGCGGAATTTAGTCCTGAAATTGATTGCTTTGATGACCTTAATGGGGGATTCCGTTCAATGCTTTTAACTCCCTATTTTGATATAGAAAGCTAGACTTGAAATTGCATTATCTTCCTATGAGAAGGTGGAGGGCTTTTAACTCCCTATTTTAATATAGAAAGCTAGCCTTGAAATTGCATTATCTTCCTATGAGAAGGTGGAGGACCATCTATTTTGCAAACTCACATTTTGGATATAAAACTTGTGGGGTCCTATTTATTTCATCTCTCGAGCCTCCAAGAAAACCCTCCTCCCTTCGGACTCCATATCCCTTTTGACTCTACATATGAAGGCACCTAATATCTATGAGGCTCTATTCACCCTACAACTTCTACAGCTTTTTAAAAAACAAGGACATATTAAATATTTTAACATAAAATAATAAAAAAAATCCTAAATATATTCTTCCAAAGAGACTTTTTTTTCTCTTACTCTTTTTTTGAAAAAGTTGAACCTTTTAGAAGTCACCTGTATTTTTGCATAAAAATCCTTTTTTAAATTGCACTGTTTGTTATAATAAAGAAGTTTATTGATTTTTCTCTTTTAAAAAAATGAAAAATATTTGCTTTCAAACAATCTAATCTTTTATTGTATGAAATGATAATAACGTCCTCAATTAAAAAAAGGTGGTCTTTTTTTTTCAAAATGCGAAAAGTTAAAAAAGAAAATCCAAACAAGTTTCAAAATTTAAAGGTTAGAAAGTTAGAGTATATAGGACATTTCAGTAAAAAGGCAAAAAAAAAAAACTTGGAACAATTTAAAATGTTAAAAAGTAACATTATCTCAAATAATTTAACTTCTTTATATTTTTTTGTATAAAAAAATAGACATCCCAAACAGGATTTTAGTATTGTAATAAATTATTATTAGTTCCATTTCCATGTTTAATATTGTAATCAATTTAACCTCTTATCTTGTGTTCGTTATCCTACTTGTGTTCGTTATCCCACGGGACATGGCCATATAGCACCACAAGTTTTTTGAAGATTATATGATCATGTAATTCAATATATTTAAGAGCAAATCCCACATAATCGTGTAAAACTTGTAACATTATGTGACCATGCTCCTTAGGACAGATTGGTCACTGCAAAAACGTGGCCAAAAATTTTTTGGGAGGCCTCGCACATCCGCACAAAATCACCGAAAAATTGTTCCTTGTGTTCTAATTGAGAATCTTTTGATAGGTACTTTGTGCCATGATTAAACCAGTAGATTCAAAAAAAAAAATGTGAACACATTCAATACCCCTTATATGATAAACACACTTACATGGTCAAGAAGATATTCACATGGATTTTTGGGGTTGTCACAAGAAAAAGGAAAAATGCCGAGTGGACATTAATTTTCTAAAAATCGAAAAGAATATAATCTCATTTCACACTTTTTATACAAGAATTAAGTACAAGGATCCAAGAAATTCATGATCTTTTTGTTTTGATCCTCCC
>JAOTRH010000024.1:5226782-5248805 GCA_034768845.1 Heliamphora exappendiculata | reverse complement strand
TATGGATAACAGTCAATTAGCATACACAGAGTAGTTCATAAGTGTGCACAAAATATATAATTTCGGGGCTTCTACCCTTCTCGAGAGTCTCTACTCCTCCATCCACACCACTAGAGAGCTCTACATGGGAACAAATGTTGACTTTGATACCATTCCTCAGACCATTCAAACTTAACCTCTTTTGGGTTAAATGAATTAATGGTACAGTTATACAGAAAAACTCTTATACGAACCTCTTGTAGTAAGTATTTAGCCAATCCCAAGAAATTTTGAATTTCTATCATACTGGTCGATTAATTTCATTCTACTACAACTTCAATTTTATTTAGATCAGCAAAAACCTTATTCTTGGATATCACATGCCCTAAGAAGGAAACACTATCCAACAAAAATTCATATTTCTTTATTTTCGCTTATAATTTTCTCCTAATTAAAATTTGCAATACAATCCTCAAATGCTTTTCATGCTACTCTTTACTTTTCGAATATACTATAATGTCAATAAATACCACAACAAGTTGATCCAAAAAATATTTGAACACAATTTCATTAAGTCCATTAAATACTGCATCCGCATTAGTTAGACCAAAAGGTAATTATTTCTATTCACAAATTAACTCTTACCATATTATTTCTAGCTCTTCTGTAATTATCCCATTCAAAATTTCAATCAAACTATAACCAACATATCTTGCTCCCACTCTTTTTTTTCATCACTTTTTTGTTATTTTCTCACCATCGTGATAAAATTGGAAACGAAAACCGAAACAAAACACTATAAATAGAGTAATTTTTCCTTGCTCCTACCTGTATTGTCCCAAATTAATTGAGCTACATATTTACGTGAATTCCACCACTTTTGATGTAAGATCTACATAAATGTGTCATCCAATTTACTTGGAGCAATACAAAAAAGTACAAGAAATTTTTTTTATAAATACGTATTAGAATTTAAACACTACTTCTCGAATACAATTAGAAACAAAAATCATGTACACACTAAAGAAAAAATCACGCAAAAATTTACGTGGTTCAACATAACCTGCCTATATCCACGGATACAATAGATAATCTATTATAACTGTAGAGTATACAATTTCGACATAAAAAATTCCTCAAAACTCAATATCCACAATTTGAGTCCTAAAACAAATCATGTTTTCCCGTTTAAGGGTTACTCTCGTACCCCGATATTTTTTTTATCTCTCTCTACAACTCTTCCTATTTTTATTCAACTCTCCACCAATCTACTAAAATAATAAGACTCATATTTATAGGAAAAAATTATAAAACTCTAGCGAGCATATAATTACGAAATTCTAAAACCCTATCCGCCATATAAGCATAAAATTCTAATTATATAAGTTTGCATAATACAAGACACACACCAAATAATCTCCAACTTTGTTTGAATTCTACAAAACAATTTGAAAATAACCAATGTCAATGTCGATTCTGCCGTCGTCGTCAATTTACCACGCTAAAATCAGTATGACTCGCACATCTACATTGAGATGCATGGCACCTATGTTATGAGTAAATTGAATAGGTATACTTAGTAACTTTAGCATTGACCACTAACAAGTAATCATAAGGGTACTAAGTTATTTGAGATACTCTCAAAATAACGGGTTGTGTTATACCAAATATCTAGTAGTATTGAAAGGATACAGTGATGCAAATTGGATATTTAATACTAATGACTTAAAATTCACAAGGAGATGCGTATTCAGTTTGGGTGGTGCAGTTGTATCATGAAAATCGTTTAAATAGGCATGTATTGCGAGATCCACAATAGAGTCTGAGTTTATAGCTCTAGACAAAGCTGAATAGGAAGCTGAATGATTTTTTCAATTTTTAGAAGACATCTATATGTGACCTAAACATGTATCAGCCATTTGTATACACTACAACAACCAATCAGCAATGGTTAAGACAAAGAATGATATATATAACGGTAACTCTCGACATATATGTCGTAGACAAAATACGGTGAAACACTTGCTCTCGAGTGACATAATTTTTACATTGAATATATAAACTCTAAAGATAATAAAGCGGATCCGTTAACTAAAGGTTTAAGTGGAGAGCAAGTTATTAGTTTATCGAAGGGAATGGGCTTAAAACTTTTGAATTAATAATCGCCTCAATGGTAACCCAACCTTGTTGACTGGAGATCCTAAGATCTAGGTCTAAAGGGACAATCGAATCGTATGTGAATCAGTTTCATCACTGTGGAAATAAAATCTCATACACATTTCTATGATAGCACAATGACACATGTAGCATTATTAGGTTAAGCTATGCTTTTAATGATTCTTATATCTTGAAATTCAAGTGAGGTCTAATAGGATACTCTTAATAAAAATCACTTATATGAGTGAGAATGGGCCACTTTTTTAAAACTGCTAAGGCTACATTCTTTAACAACACTCATGAAACTAGAATTTGCTCAAGGCCAAAATGAATACAACCATGAGAACCAAGCTGTGTTTAAGAAAATTATGTGTGAACTCTATTGTCTTGACTTACACAAATAGCTGAACAATTCATGGCATCACGTCCACTGATTAGCTAGTAAGTTTAACAGTTTTTTCACAAAGAAAAGATTCAAAACCAAAAATTACCTATTCTATGCAGAATTTTCTTATTAAACTTTCTCTGTGTTTACATCTTGTTGCAAGTTTTTTTGTCAAATTCCATTCATGTGGAAAATTGTTAAAAAAAATGATTTTGAAACAGTTAGAATTTGATTTTTTAGCTAACTGTGAAACTAAATATCTTTGAATTTGATTAATTTTTTTAAATATTTTCAAGTTCTAATTTATTTATCTTCATAAATAGAGTAATCTTGGATTTTATGACATTCAAAATTATTAATGGGTAAATGAAAAAATGATTCTAAAAGTATGCCATTAAAGTTGGTAAAAGATGGTAACTTGCTTTAATTCTACATTGGTTGGGAGAGATTTGTTAGAGTTGTATATATAAGTCAACTCTAGCCTAAGGGGTGTGCCCCTTGGGAGTACCCAATTATGTGGAAGAAAGAAGACCTACCTAATGATGGGTTCAAGCCAAACCCTACACACACGTACGTACGCTGCAGCCGTCGTCGCTCGCCCGATCGACCAGCTGGCCATGCCATGCCGAGCTAGGCCGAGTCGGATTGAGTCCTGGTCGATGTCGGGTTCGAGGTCCATGGGCCACGAGTCCCAATTATGAGCTCGGGTCGACCTTTATCTTTTTACGAAAAAATTATTTAATTAAATTTTTGAATTTAAATTATTTAAATTTTAAATTAAGTTATTGTTACCGTTATTTATCAAATTGTTAGAGGGTTCGGGACCGTTAGAAGTCAAACGGTTAACGCTTGTTGGGCGATCTAACCGCCAAACCAAATCGGTATCGCGTCGGTTCAATTTAAACTGAACCGCCACCTTTAACACTTATAAAAAGGCTGATGCATACGGCAATCGTTTCATCCTAGAGACAAACGCCCGATACAATACAAGCACCAAGGCGGGGCACTATTTGTCTTAAGGAGACCGCGTTCATCTTTGGACTCGATTGCACTTCTTTGTTCTTTTGTTTTGCAAGTCGATTCTGTTTACATTATTTCTTTTTGTTTATGTTCTAATTTTTAGAAACAGTATTTTATTTTTGTCGTGGTTGTACAAAAACTATTTTATTTCTATTTAAGTTGGTTATGTTTCGTCCTTACTTTTAGTTATATATTTTTTTTCTGTTTTTGAAATAATTTTATATTTTACATTTATAAAATGTCTTTGTTTTTTGAAAAAATGGTATTTTAGTTTCATTCTATTCTACCTCTGCTTTACAAACAATGTTCTGTTTTTTTTTCTTGCTACATATATACAAATTTGTTTTGCCAAAAATTTACAGTATTGGCAAAACAGATTTTATATTTATGTTTCTTGTATTTCGATTTATTAATTTTCGACCGCTGTATTTAATTTACTGGATGTTGTTTCTGTTTCGATTTTTGGTGAACCGATAAATTATTGTTATATTAGTACTGTCTTCAACATCAACTCCTAGGTAAGCGATGTCCTTGTCTAAGATCTCATTTGAAAGAGGAGCTTCATTTATTGTATATATATATATTACATAAAAATAAAGTTTGGGTTAAAAAATATAATAAAATTCAAAATAGTTTAGTTTTTCAAATTAGATATGTTTTATGTTAGTTTAATTCTAATTTTATATATATTACACTTTAATTTTCACATACTTTAAAATAAAAGGTATCACCATCTATTAATTATTATTATTATTATTATTGAAATTGTGAAATTCATGTTATAAGTTATACAATATAAGAGCTTTCAGCTAAAGGTCTAAAAAAATAAATTTTAATGCGCAAGATCTAATTGCCTACAGCACAGATAAATTTAACATAAACAGATAAATTTATATATAATGCATACAGATAAATTTATTTATCGTTCTTTTCTAGTATTGATAAATGTTAGACAAATAAATTTATCTGTTAAGTCAAATAACCACAAGTAACAGATGAATTTATCTATTTCATAAAATAAGCACAATTTGCTAAATTGATAAATTTATCTATTCTTTTTTAATATTGACAAATTATCTGTCTGTTTATTTATAAAAGACAGAAGATAAATCTATCTGCCTGTTTATTTATGCAAGACAGATAAATTTATTTATATTTTATATGTATTTTAAAAAGGTACAGTATTTTTCACACAGATAAATTTATCTGTATACTTATTTATACAAGACAGATAAATTTATCTGTGTACTCTATACGTATTTTGAAAAGGTACGGTATTTTTTATACAAATAAATTTATATGTATATTTATACGTATTTTGAAAAGGTATAGTATTTTTCATACAGATAAATTTATCTGTATTCTTATTTACGCAATATAAATAAATTTATCTGTATATTTTAAAAAATACACAGATAAATTTATCTGTTCAAGGGTCCAACTGGACCTCATACGTTAAAATTGGATCTCGTGCGTTAAATTTTTTTTATAGTGAATAAAAAACAAAATCGACATTACTTTAAGAATTTAACACTAATTTTTCGTACCATTTATAATAGAATGGTATAACTTACTAAGTAATAATTTATGATGATTTTCTACTTTAACTCGGATCATTAAAAATAAAACGGTTTATAACAATTTATAATAGAATGGTATATCTTACAAAGAAATCTAAATATGAGTATATTAAATACAGAAAGATAGAAAGAGAGTTGAGAAAATAATGCACTCTTAAACAATAATCTTGATAAATATATTACTAGCAAATTTGTGCAATAAGATTTAATTAATAATTTTTTTCTTGAAAAGAGAGAAAATTAAATTTTACATAAATAATTTTACTATATAAAAATTATGCCTCATAAACATTCTTGCCTTAGACCTCAAAAAAGTTTTAACCATCTATGGTGATATTGGCAGCAATGGTGATGGTGATAGTGATGGTAATGGAATGAGTAGTGGCACCGATGGTAATAGAATGGTAATGATAAAAAATATTTCTCGTTACTAAATAATAAAAATTACAAAAATTAATTTATTTTTAATCAAAATTTATGTTTTTTATTTATTAAAATTATATTTTTTGTATAAAAAATAAAAGGTACGACAAATATCTTTCGGTTATGTTGCTATTAGTATTTAATCTGCCTAGGACTCGTTTGGTTGAATTACTATTTTTATGGAACAATTAATATATTCAGATTATTAATACCTAGAAAATTATAGATTAAATTATTAGTGTAATATTTTTTGTATCAAAAGATATTTAGTTGAGGGCAAAATAGCCCAATAATAAATAATACGTTATCCGATTTAACATAATTTTAATAAAATTAAATTTTTTTTTATGTATAAAAATAGTCAAAATAATCTCAAATCGAACCGACCCAATCCTAAGTTAAGTTAGTTGGATGGATGTTCGTAACTCCCTCTAAAATAATTGACAAACAATATTATATATAAAACTATTCTCAAACGAGTCATATCCCCATAATAATCCCACATCCACCAATAACTCTAATTTCTTTAATAGATATATTCTTCTCCATGAACCCAAATATAAATAATTTGAATCACATCATGATCAGTCCTGGGTTAGGCCACTTGGGCATCACAGCACCCATTATTGGCCTTAGGCATACATTATTGTGACGTAGGGATAGCACCAATCCCAAACCCTAAGACTAGAAGATAATGAAAACTATATATAAAAGAAAATAAAATGAAAAGAATAAAATATAAGAAGTGTAAGTTATAAGTAACAAAATATATAACTTAAGAAAATTATTCAACCGTCTTTTGAATATTATTTCAAATAAATTTAAATCACACATATGTGTGAAATCTACATCAAAAATTGTGAGATCCACATAAATATACCATCAAAATTTATTTGAAAATAATACCCTAAGGCATAGAAATAATTACTCCATAGAACATGAAAGGACACATATATGTAGTTCAACATGAATACCTACCCTATGGCTAAAAGAAGGATTTCACTAGATTTTAGATGGGAGAAAAGTTACAACATTTATACATGGAGGTTACAACTAATAATATAAGTTTAGGTTTTAAAATATTTTTGACCCACACGGTCTTTGAGTGCTTACTAGCGCCAAATATACACTGAAAAATCTAAAATGTCACTAGCGCTCAAGCGTCTCGCTAAAATGTTGGTGTTCGAGTATTTTGTTAGCACTGTTCACTATTGTTCTACACTCACGTACTTATCAAGTTTCTTACATTCTTATAATATTCACTATATTTTTTTTACAATATTTAGTTTTTATTATGTAATGTGACACAAATATAATCATTGATGTAACGAATTTTAATTATACCGCACTACTAATATTCATAGGTTATATGTGTCATATCAAGCGTTGAATAAAATGTAACAAAATAAGATTACTAAGGCTCCGATCGGTAACTAGTTTAAAAGTTATTTTTTTATTTTTTTGTATTTTTAATTAAAAAGTTAAATTTTGTTCAAATTAAATTGTTTGATAACTTAACTTTTAAGTTAGTTTTTTTAATTTGAAGTTGATTGTTTGAGTAAAAATCTTTCTTTTTATTTTTTGTTTCAATTGAACAATTTTGTTCTTCTATATATTTAATATTAATAATGATATATAGTTATAGTAAATAAGTTATGAATGAGTGGTACTATTTTATTTTAATAGTGGTTAGAGTTTAAATAGAATATTTTAGAAGTTAGTGTTTTTATTTGATTTTTTAACTTTTTAACTTTTTAATTTTTTTACCAAATGAATCATATTAACTTTTTTACGTTTTTAGCTAAAAATTCTAAGGAGTTAGAGTTGTCAAATGAGACCTAACAGGACAGGAGAAGTAACTTATTATGAAAGGAAAATGAGAAAGAACTTCATACACTTATGTTCTTGATTTTTTAATTTTCTATCGAAAGTAAGAATTAATAGAAAAGAAAAAATATATTAATTTAAGAATTAATAGAAAATAAAAAAATATTAATTTTCTTTCGTGCTATTTCTTTTCTTAAGTTTCCAACACATTTTATACTTTGGTCATTCTAAACACAAAAAATAAAAAATATCAATAAAACAAAAGGTGGTTGCGCCTTCTTTCCCAAATCTTAGGAGTGCAGAAATGTTTACAAAAGACTTAGGCCTTGTTTGTTAATTAAAAAATAATAATAATTTTACTTTTTTAGTTAAAAAAACTAAAAATACAACATGTAGATCATTTGGTAGTTAATTTTCTTAATGAATTTTATAAGACAGCTCGTTTAACAAGTTATTTATTGTATATTTTTCAAAATAACTTGGAATAATCAAAAGAAGAATTATGCATGTTTATACTGACATTTAAATAAAAAAGCATAAATTGAGGACAAGTACCCCAAAGAGTAGGGCTCCCCTTGAAGAGGACCCACACACTTGTACCCTAAAAAAAAAACTGACAAAAGAAAAACCAGCAAACAACTATTTATTAGACAATAAATAATAATTTAATGAGAATACAAAAAAAAAACTTACTATCAGTTTACAGTTTTAAAGTTGACATTTATTATTTTTACAAGGGTAAAACAGACTTACTCTCTCCCTAAATTTTGTAACTAATATATAAGCTACTGAGACCATAATTTCTCAAATTACAGGAGTGCTTAGTATTAGTTACAAATTCATCTATTTTATTAGATAATGGTTAATTAAAATTGATGTCAATAATTATAAATAAATAAAAAAGTTCGATACACAAAATTTTTGTTTATATAAGGTCCAGAGAGAGGGACAAACTACAATGGCTCTGTAGTAAAATTTAATTTTATTTATGTTAAATTTTTATATATAGTTTCTCTGTACAACGAAAAAGAAATTAGAAGTGTTCAGAAAAAAGCCGATAAGCTGGTCCAAATCATATGATTTTGTTCATTTTTTGTTGTTGTTGTTGTTGATGGTTTGGTTCCAGTTTTAAATTATTAAAAATCGTTTATTATAATTTGGTCTTTAAATTAAACTTTTTAAAAACTGTATAACATCGAACCAAATCATTTTCTAATTTTATTATATTTATATTATATATTATATATAAAAGTATATATAGTGCATGTTTTATACATGCGGACATGTCAATTTGTAATCTTATGAAATAAATAAACACTCTTAAAAATACTAACAGCGATCTCTGTATGTAATAGTTTAAGAATGTAATTTCTTAATTTACAAAGTAATTAGTAATAACGTTTTTAAAAATATTTTTAAAATAGACAGTCAATTAATTTAAACTACTTAAATCTCAAATATATATATATATATATAATTGTCCTCCAACTTCTCATGCCTTAAAATTATTGTATAATAACGTTATTATTAATACATTTATATTTTTCTAAATGTATGCAATCAAATAATCACTTATTCATTCATTCTCACATTTTTTTATGTAATTATTTTTGTATTTATCATTTTCATTGTTGAAAATAATCTTTCAAACATTTGTACACTTTTGTTACCAAGTGCGATGGTCCTATGTATTAATTACAAACTTTAGGAGATATATGTTAGTGTGTTTACCCTTTTTAACAATATTAATATATTTTTAAAATTAATATGAGAAAAGAAAATAAAGGGGGTCCTAACTTTAATGTCAACTTCACTTTAAAGAAAGTTGGGGTAAGTTTGACAAATGTGGGTGTGGCCCAATTGTGGGCAAGAACCCTGCAGGGTGCAGTCACACTGAATCACATCACATGGGGATGGGGTTGGGTTTTGGGTCACCCAACACAGTTCCATCTCTCTCTCTCTCTCTCTCTACATTTGACCAGAGAGGTACAACTGATCAATGCTGTTTTTGCAGACAACAATGGACTCTGCCCCCACAGCAATTCTCCTGTTCCTATTTCTTTCCTTTTTTATTTTATGGGAAATTGGTCTCCCCACTTATTTTAACAGTTTAATTGTTTAGGATAAATTACACTATCTTTTTGAAATTTTTAACAAAAATAAAAATTTTATGTAATTTTAAAAATTATAATAATATTTTCTCAGATTTAAAATTTAACATCAAAAAGAGCTCAACTTTTAAAATTTTTGTTTAATTTAACAAAAAACTACTATTTCATCTCAAAATTGCCCTCAAAATCACTATTTACCCTAAAATCACCTTCAAAACCCCCGTTTGCAACTCCCACCCAAAATCGCCTACTTCACCCAAACCACAACCTAGTCTCGTAAAGTGAGAACACCATATAAGTAATGTCATATAGTACTCAAAAACTACTCAATAATTAGTGAATAGCAAGAGTTGTTGTGCATTAAATAATCAAAGTTAGGGGTGCAAATGTGTCGTGTCGTGTCGAGCCGAGCCGAGCTGATTTTCATGAGTTTGAAATCATTTTTGGATGTTCAAGCTCGAATAATATTAGTTATTCTTGTTTGAGCTCGATTCGTTTAAAAATAGTTCTTTTCAAGCTCGGTTCGAGCTCAACTGAAATAAAATAAGCGAGTTCAAGCTCAAGCATGTATTCAAATTTTTTGTAACTGATCAAGTTTGGTAGAAATCTTAAATTTTATAAAAGTGTTTATATGTACTTTTAAACGATCTAAACGGGCATATAGCAAGTCAAGTCGAATAATTAAACGAATTATTCACGAACTTATGTAAGTCAATTCAAAGTTATACTAGTCGAGCTCATTAATTTAATGAACAAACTTAATTCTGACTAATTTTAAGTTCATAAACTTCTCATTTACTAAACAAATCAAATTTAACTATGACTTAATCGAGCAAAACCTAAATTATTCAAAAATAACTCGATTTGTTTGCACCCTTGACTCGCACACCTGCTTATAGGGGTGTTCAAAAAATCATTAGAACCGTTAAACCGGTCCAGATCGATCCAAATTGTATGGTTTGTTTTGTGTTTTTTGGCTAACGGTTTGGTTTTGGTTCGAAATAATTAAAAACTGTTTCTTATTATTCGGTTCATGAATTAAGTGCAAAAAATTGTATAAAATCAAACCGATCCGTTATCTATTAGTACTACTACTTATATTATGTATTATATATAAAGAAAAAACTTTAAAATACTATTTATTTTATCTTACATTCTCTTTTTTTATATTTTTTTATTTAATTATTTATTTTTATCATAACATCGTAATATTATGTAATTCATAAATTATTAATAATAGATGAAAAAGTAATAGCATATAATTCATAATTTATAAAAATAAAAATCTCTTTTTGTAGGAATATAAAACAAGTGTTAAAATAAAATGTAAAGTACAACATTATAAATAAAGAAAATAAAATTTTAATAGAACAAATAAATAAATAAAGAACAATTTTTTCAACATAAAATATATGATAAATACTTATCTTTAAAATTACGGTTCCAAATCAAAATCGAACTGTTATTTATCGGTTCGGTTCAGTTTCATATACATACAGTTCGGTTCAAATTTTTAAACCTTTAAAAGCGTTTAGAGCGATTTAATCCTTGATTTAATTAAAAATCAAACCAAATCCAACCATAAATTCCCATACTTGCTTCCTTTTATAGTCACCCTGGGACCTGAAATTTGCCCTCTAATGCCCAACAAGATAAATTAACCCTAACGAATAATGAATTGTAATCTTGATTTTTTGTCTAATAGAAGATTCAGGAGACAAGAGGCAGACCTTCCCAAGCTGTCTTCAACCCATATGGTCAAGAGTGCTATCCTTTCAACATTATTTACTTAAATAATCCGTAGGATGATTCCCACTGCCAGATCAATATCAAACTTCGAGAATATATATATATATATATATATATGTTCAATTACATTTAAAATTTTAAAATATAAAATTAATTATAAATTAGTAATTTTTATTGGTAAGATAATATTTTGTTTAAATAACACATTATCTTATTGATAATAAATACTACTTTGTGATTGGATTTGTGATTAAAATATGTGTACTTAGGCTTTTTCTATATTTTTAGGATCGAAATTGTCAATTGTTGAGGCCTGGGGGCTGACAATTTAATTTATATACATAGACTTTCAATCTCAGACTAACTAACTATAAAATTAAAAATTGAATTTTGGTTATTTATTTGCATTGAAATTCACTACGCTTGTTGATTTTTTTTAAAAATTGGACAAAATAAAATATTGAATTAAATAAGGGCGTCAGAAGAATTCATCCCAAGCACAAGGTAAGATTAAAAAGAAATTGTAATTCCCGTATACAATGACATAACCGAATTAAATTATATAGCTATATCTAGTTTTATTTCTTTTTGATCGAAACCCAAACATGCTTAAAGTGATCACTCGTTACATTCCTAATAAAATTGATATTCTATGTATCAAACCATGGTTAACTTATAAGCACTAGATACTATTTCTTTTGTGCATGTACACATATATACATGCATATATAATAAAATCTATATTGATATGTTTTTTATATTGAAGATAATATAGTATAAATATATATAGAACAGAAGTGAGATGGTCCAGAAAGATCCCCTGATCAATGAGGGTGAGGGCCATATAGCCAAGATATTTCATTACAGCTCAAATATGCACTTTCATTTTTGGATTTTGTTACCTGTGTGTCAGTGTCAGTTTGGAAAGGCCACACAAATATTATTACTTTTAGCAACAATGGCTATGAGGAAGTCAAATGTGGGAAAGTGCCTTTGATTCATTATAAAACAAGCCCAACCAAACCAATGAGCTAAAGGAATGCGTTTCAAGAAGTTACTTTGGCAACAATAATTGAGGGTGTTTGCAAATGCTCAAAATAGTAATTGAAATCGAAGAAAAAATAGTTATAATTTATTATAGAAATTGTGAAATATTTTAAAAAAATTATAACTTTATAATTAAAATTAATAATAGGAAACTAAAAATTATTAACAGTAATTTTGCTAAACACCCATAATAAGCTTTTGAGTTTTTTTTTTAAATTAAAATGGTAATTTTACCATTATTTAATAAATATTATAATCGGCTTATAACATTTAACAAGAATAATCTCATCTTTTCATAGTGATATTGAAATTAAAATTAATTTTTTTTAAATCTTTTTTATTCAGTCAAACCACTCCACTTGACTTTGAACTTCTTTTAAGTAAAAATAAAAAAGTTACATTTGTTTACCAAGAAGAGCCTAATGTGTCATCTCTCTCTCTCTCTCTCTCTCTCTCTCTCTCTCTCTCTAAAAGCCAACACCCGGTGTGCACCAACATTACAATTTTAGTATACCTTAATTACCCTGTTAAAAAAGTTATATTTTCTCCGTCCTCACATGCAAATTTATGGTAATATAAGGGCAATGTTGAAAAACAAAACAAAATTATTCCCACCACCTCATCAGGCACACACAGTTTTTCATTCTTTCACTGCTCACATTTTTTTCAGTTTTTCCTTTGCTTAAACACTTTTTCTTTTGCAACCCATATTTTCGAACCCATATGTCGGCCCTAGGTTAATGACTTGTTTTTTTTTTTTTGATTATTTCTATTTATAATAAACTTTTGTTATCATTTAATTAAATTATTATATTTTTTAAACTCTTTTCAATAAAGCGAGCCAAAAAAAAAACAAAATTGACCACAGAAGAGACAAAAAATTAAACTACTAAGTTAAATTTTATATTTCTTATTTTTATTTTAATAAATTTTTTTATTTTTTGATTAAAATAATTATTCTTCTATTTTAAACGACAAAAGTATTTCAACAAAAAGACTTGGTGCATTGTATTTTGTTGAAAGAACTTTATATGCATATGTATTTTTATTTTTATTTTTTTGTAATTGATCCGTCCTTCAAGAAATATTTGGTTCTGCACTAAATTTATAGCCACTACAGTTTTACTTTTTAAAAGAAAATCTGCAGTTCAACCCTCCATTTTTTTTCTTTCTTTATAACCTTTCAACCCTCTCTAATTTATTTCCCTTTTTCTTTCTATCTTTTTCTATCACTTTGAAACCCTCTTTCATTTGATTTAAATTATTTTTTTTAATTTAATACTTTTCTTACAAAACCTCAACTAGGAATGCTATGTTCATGTTCAGAATGGAGCATCTCTCTCACATGAAAAGTTTCAATTTTCCACACAATAAAAGCAAGGGACGAATCACGATAAATCTATAATATGCAATCTTACCTTACATTTATAAGAGACTGTTTTCAGTCCTCGAACAAAAGAAAAAAAAATAGAGCAAGCAAAGTGCATGCTCAGTAGCACAATAGGGCAAGCAATGTGACATTAACTACATGGCAGTCTCATCCAATGACGTAGAAAAAACACTCTAAATAAAATAATGGTGCTTCCACCTTTGTTGAAGAGATGGAACTAAGAATAACCCACTTAATATGCATCAAACATTTTTGTTAGTCGAGAGTATTAGGTAAACAATGTCACATAGTACTCCGAAATACCTAATAATTTCCCCGGAATCAGTACATGAAAACTGGCCCATTGTCTGGGGGGGAAATCCCCGGACTACTTGATCCCCGATACAAGAGCATCCCAAGAGAGAGATGGTGGGGTGGACACATTGAAGGCCTCTAAAAAACTTTTTTGCATCCTAATGATTCTTGAATGTTGTAATGATATATGTACACATATAAAATTGAGAAATGTCTGGATTGATCTGGACCCTCAAACAGAGATAAGTAAAACTCACAATATTTTCTCTATCAATTGCTTCCAATTCTGCATAATCTGCCTCCTCTGAACTCTTCCAAATCACCACCACCTGCCTCACGGCAGAAAAGGCCCAAATGCACAAAAATAGGCTGATCTTTGTCTTCCAGACTGCAACCGGTCATTTTCGCTGTAGTTCCACGAACAGAAGCAAACCCAATTCCAAAACCACTCAGTTATCGTATCTTTGCCTCATATCTCTTGTTAGTGAAGTATGAATCCAATTGCTTATAGATACGGATGTTCAGGTATTTTCATGTTGAGGTTGTGCATGCGAACTGAGATTGCAATCTCTTTTTGAGGATCTGAATGACGTCCTTCAGATCCTCAAAAGGACTTGGATGAGTTTAGGTATGATCCCTCTTGCTCTTCTTCAGCATCATTGACATGTGTTCAACGTAATCGGGGCCTCTGTGGGCTCCACCCATAAGACATTCCAGAGCCTCAGCTGCCGCGTCCTTTTCCGCTTGCTTCTTGTTGTTGCAAGGCAGCCCCATGATCTGCATTCCATTGAACTCCACGGTGGCTCGAAACTGGTTGTTCTTTAGTTGCTTCGTCTTGTAGATGGGTGCAGAATAACCTGCCCGCGTGAGCAATGTTTGGAGCTGGCTCTTCGAATTATCACCCCCGGGACCACTCTCTATTCTTGAAACCAAGGCCGGACGAGTTGCCGTGATAGATGGCTTGTAGGGCTGTAGCACCTGATGGTTGAACACAAATCTCCCATCGCAGTGATCCTCTGAGATCAACAACCTTACTGCCGACATAAGTTCGTGATGGGAGTGTACCATCCTGGGATTCAGCAGCTGCAGATGGATATTCGATAATCTGAGTTAATGGTCATCATATGTGTGAAATAATGCCTACTGCCTATGCAACTGCTCCAAAACTACACAATAACATAACAAATATGAATAGAAACAATTTCTGAAGAAATGGCTTCTGTTTTCTGGAATGCTCTAAATTCAACTAGAGCACCTAAATCTGGGTCAATACCCACAAAAACATGTCCTGGTTCTATTACCATGCCAAATGTGCCCGAAGAAGAAGAGCAAAGCAAATGAAGCATGCCCAAAAGTAAACCAACCCCTTGGACTACTACGGAAAACGCCATCAGATTTCAAAGTAACACGATCTAAAAAGCATTACTTACTTCGATTTGAATCAACTCCTAAAAAAAGCATTACTTACTTTGATTTGAATCAACTCCTCAAGCTCTCTCCTTAAGCTTTGGTACATTTCTGCTATGGAAGGTTTCATGAAGAACTCCAAGTATCCTCCTAACATTTTCAAGTGGCCATCCTGTTAAAATCAAGAAAGTGAGAAAGAGGAAGAGAGGATTTTAGTACGTAATCACATACAGGGAAAAAAGCTTACAGTATCCCCCACAGAAATGTTTCCGCCAAACAGGAGCACCACTGAATCAGACACAGCTGTTGAATCCCGGAGGAAAACAGAGTTCACTTTGATCTTTTCATTGAAAACTAGCCACGGATATGGAATCTTAGATTCCCGAGCATTCACAGAGTTCTAGGCAGAAAGTAAAAACAGAGCATGTGATAGGAGCAAAATGAATTGGAACACCAAGTTAAAATTTATCAATTCATAATAAAAATGAGTGGAAAGCTGTTACAGCATAAAAATTAGAAGTGTTCCTCAGAGAGAAACTTACAGAGTACAGAAGCACCTGACCATCCTCCATTGTTTTCAAAGAGAATGACTTTTCATTGTGCTGTTAATATATTTCAGTAAGAACTCAATCGCAAAGAATACATAAAGTAATGAAATTGTGCACAAATCTATAGATTTGGTTCGTACATACTGAAAAAGAAGAGTGATTTTGCCAAATCATTCCATCTATTAAGTTTTGACGAGTAGGACTACTATTTAACACTAATCATTTTTATATACTAATTTAACAGATGAAAAGATGCACCCCAGGGGGTAAATCCAGGAGATCAGCCATCAGAGTTCTATCACAACTCATAAGCCGCGTAACTATTTTGGAAATCAAAAGAAACGAACTCACAGAATACATCGATGCTCTAGGCTTACCACAACAGAACAAATTCCAGGATATAGGCCATAACAAATAACCGCTCGAAGAAGGTGCACATCATAACTCAGTAAGTTGCAGGTGGTTGTGCTGCTATCCACGAGGCCAGTATCCTTGAGCAAGGAGTAGAACTCCCTTCGCAGAGCATCTATCGCTTTCATTGATTGTGCACTGAGAAAATTCTTCCAGCAGTATTCATATCCAGCTAGGTCTCTCTCAGCATCTTTCCATCCCTCGTACGCCCGAACAAGTGCAAGGTGGTCACTGTAATCATGCGAAAATTGTGATTTTGCAGCTTCTGCTAGCTGCAAAGAGGAAGACCAATGCATTAAATGCGCAGTTGCCAAAGATGCAAGAGAGAGAGATAAGAATAAATTAATACGTGCATTACCGTTTATTATGTTTTATAACGCCGTTAATACTTGCATTACACTTCTCTAGTTCACTATATTGCAATCACAACCTAAATGGATGATCTCTGCTCCACAAAACTAGTCGCAAACCCACACATCCAAAGACCCATTCTTCTCTAACCCCCACACCTCATCAGAAGCAGCTCAAACTTTTTTGAGGCCCAAGGCAAAGTTTTAGTAAAATTTAATTTTTATACAATAAATTATTTTATTTAAAATTTATTTTTCTTTTTTAAGAAAAAAGTACTAATTAAATATTTATCCATGAATTTTCTAGTAAAATGTTTATCAAGATTTCTGTTTAAGATAAAATTAATTTCTTCATTCTCTCTTTTTTTCTACATTTTGCATACTCAATATTTAATTTTTTTAGTTACCGTATTTATAAATGAAAAAAATACAATTTATAATTAGATAATATAACTTGGTGAGTGATGATTAATAACGATTTTTTTAATTGACTCAAATCACCAAATAATTATAACTTCCAAAATCAAAATAATAATAATTAATAGATTATGGAACCTTTTATTTTTAAATATTTAAACATTTATATAATGCATATAATAAAATAAAATTTACATAAAACATTTTTAATTTAAAAAGCTAAAACTTTTTTAATTTTATTATATTTTTAGTTCTCACTTCATTTTATATAATATATATTTATAATATATACACATATATTATAATAAATGAAGCCCCTCCTTCACATGAGACCCTAGGCAAAGCACCTCACTTGCCTAGGGGTTGAGCCGGCCCTGCACCTCATACCTTTCCCCAACAACCTCTCTTTCCCTAACTGCCCAAATCACCATCACCACCACCGTAAAAGATGATCAAAGCTATGAAGAAGAGAAAAGAAAAAAAAACACCAACTACTGAATGAAAGAAGTGAAGCTACACGGTGGTAATGTCCAATTATTTCATCAATAATTCTAAAATGATGCTACAAGGCGTCAACAAGTGCCAAAAACAAGAACAAGCAATCCAACATAGCGGTATGTAATTTTCTTTTTTTTTCCTGTATGTAATATGCTTTGAATATTCTATGTTGTCATTGCCACCTAAAGGCTAAAAACCAAGTTTCAAAACGGTAAGTAATAACTTGGCTTAAATATGAGGGTGCATGGTGTAACTTTTGCAAATTGAAGCAACAATGTGACCTAGACTCCTAAATCCTGTGGATCATAGATATTTGGCCTGGTGTGTAAAGGTTAATCTCAATTGGTTATGTCCTAGATCGATGCACCAATGAAGCATTATTAATCCTTCGGAATACATTTAGTTTGACTGAACATGTGAACCGGGCACATGCCACTAGTAGGCAGACATGCTGAAGTTTGGATGACAACGTGTAAGGCACATATCACTGCTTCTTTGTTTATGACACATGGTAGGTGAGGAGATATCTACAAAACTTAACTCTGTATAGAAAGAAATGTATCACAGGCTCCTTCTGAGATGATGTACAGTGCTCCCAAGATTAAGGGGTAACACAATATTATGTTGATAGAAATGAGGAAATGCTCAATGTATGAAGTAGCAGCAGTAACATGAAAATGCATGATGATTGTGCACATCAGAATGATTGATATCAACTTGAATACATTAGATGTTCATAAGGAAGAAGATAATATGTACAAAGAAATTGACCACTGGGTTACTTAGCCCACCTTTTTTCTTATTAAGGAAATAAATAGAAAACGTTGCATCATCATACTCTACAGAGGAAATTATACTCGTGTTATGCCAAGCTTTGGTTATCTTGACTGTGTAGTTTCTCCAACCAGTTACTCGCAGTAAAACTCACCCTTACTCCAACAACCAAGGACGAGCATCTATAGAAGAGATTGAACTTTGAACTTGAAACTATCCAACATAAAACATATCACGACACCATATAAAACAGAAATCTCAACTTACATCCTTCTTGTCCATTGGTGTTAGGAATGGATCTCGAACACTAAGACCAGCAACAACAGTCAATATAGGATCCAGGCAGTTAAATATGGCACCAAGTATTAGCATCTTTCCAAGTTTAGGCTCCATTGGAAGCATTGTCAAGTAACGTCCTGTCAAAGGTTCAGACCACATGAGGCTAAATATTCTAATAAAACCTTGAACTTTGTAGAAAGATGATGAAACATCTTTACAAACCTAAAACAGTCAAATTTTCATTCTCGTCTAAAGCCCCAACAATTTTCAAATATTCAACAGCATTTTGAACCTACAATAAAAATTATATCAAAGCATTACACGACCATGGCACACATCAAATAATTCACTCCAGAAAGAGGAAATTCATTGGACTCTGTTGGTAAGCAGATATGCACAAGTACGACATGATGGAAGTTATAAGCTGGCATCTAATTCAGCATTACCGCTAGTAGTTCTGGCGACTGCAAAGCCCTGGATAGGAACTCAGAAATACTACCAAGTTTCAAACTTTTGATTTGCAGACAAAGGGACTGCAAAGGTGTCCTTAAAATTTCTGGCAACTGATAATCTGCAAAAGCTTCATACACACATCTGGGATAAAGATGGTAACACTCTCCTGGTTGAACACGACCAGCTCTTCCTCTTCTCTAATTATTCCACAAAATGCAAAGAGAGAGATAAAAAGTGAATATTAGGGCAAATATAGTCATCCAAAATCAGTAAAAGAAAAAAATATCAAAGCAGATACCACAACCACCATACAACTAGAACCTAGTAGTGGGAAAATATTGTGTACTAGTATATTAAACAAATAACATATACATTCTAATAAGCACAAAAGGTAGGTACAATTCTCAAGTTTACGTAAAATAAACCCAAAATGCTGATAATTATAGGACTCAATCTAACGTTAAGGATGTCTATTTGTAGAAAGCAAACATCCCAAGGATGCTATTTTTCTCCCCCTTCATTTCTCCCTTCATTACAATTTCATACAAAATAAAATAAAATAAAAAATTATCAATTTAGAGGAAACGAAAAAGGCATAACTTGAAGCTCACAGTAGCAGCTGCCATTACAAGTATCAGGTTAAGCATCCAAATAATTCAAATCCAATTACTAAGGAATAGGAGAAAAGGTATTTTTAGCTCTTTCCTCCAATATTCACATTGGACAAGTAGCCAACCAAAAGACAAATGCATGTCTACCTCAATCAGGTAACTGATAGTTCAAACCAGGCAAAAAACAAGACTTTCAAATCAGCCCAGCAAGAAAAATTAATAATAGAGATGAATGACAATGGGTCTATCCACATTGATCAGGATCTAATTTGTCAGAGTTCACAGTAGGCTTGGGATTACATATTTCAAGCTAGATTCTCCAGATTATGCCTGCAGGTCTCGTTTGTTTTCCCTATTATTTTTCAAGCAATTGAATAGGGTAAAATTAGAGATGGGATTGTACAGATAAATTTACATTCCCTATGATATTAGTTATCCCACATTTAATCCCTTATACATCATAGAACTCATTCAATGGTCTAATACCAGAAAAATAGTTGATTAAACAAACAACGTACTAAAAAACATGTGGGCCCAAGCTGTCCACCATCTTTATCTCCCTCTTTTAATTGACCAGACAAACTACGTACTAAAAAACATTTGGTGAAAGAACGAGGCCGCAGTGTACAATTTCTTTGCATGGTTCTTAAATGAAATCTAACCATTTGAGTCAAAATTCATGTACAAGGTTTCAAAATTGATTTTGATTCAAAACTCTCGAATCTGGTATGTAGGTTTCCACCAAAAATGCTGCAACAGCCCACAACAAAACTAGCACGGTAGCGATATTGAAAGCAGTGGAAGTGTTATTCTTGTACTATTCAAGATATCAGACAAGAGGCCCTAATATCAATAAACAACTTTTCTAGTAAGTTCCATACCCCATGTTACCTAGAATGAGGAACGAAAACAGAGTGTGTTACACCACGTGTCCAAAGTTGTGGTACAGTAGGGGTAGATTTCTATAACTTACAATATTAGAAACTCTACTTATTTCAAGCATAATATAATTGTTCAAATTGTCCATGTTAAATACAAATCAATTTAGAGAAAGTGGAGCTTTAGCAACACAAAAATGCAAAAGAAATTATTATAATAGTTTTGAGATATGGGGAATCGCTTTGGTTTGCTAAATTCACTGTTTTGGAAGGAAGGTATACCATGTTTCAGAACATGTGTTCCAAAATGTAATTCGTGAGGGGGTGAGCGTTTTCTGGTTTTACATTATAAAGGTCATACAATGATGGATTGAGATTGAACCCTCAAACTAGCCACATAAATTATATCCAACAAATACAAAGAGCATATGACCGTGTTCAGTCTTGTAATAAAACAACAAAAATATAGGTGTTACAGAATAACAGCAATAATGAATAAATTTCAGAAGAAAAAAATGTTAAGAAACATGTCAACTTTGGTGTTCCGTAGTAACGACACTCCTCAATCCATCCGTCTTGAGTGCAAGTTTGCAACCCTTATTGATTTAAGAAATATTATGAATCACCCACAAAATTGAAAAGACAAAAGATTTCACTCCAAGAGAGAGAGACAGAGTTAGTTCAAAAATCACTACAGGGCAGGAATGGGGACCATTATGCATGTGATTTTCAAAATAATCTAAAGTAGAGAAAAAGGATGCAGCATGAATCATGTTCTGTGCTACATTTACAAACAAACTTCCAAGAAAATCAGTGAACAATACTTCCCTCGGCTATCTCCACCTCTTTTCCCCTTCCTCTTCTTTTTGTTCTTCTTCTTGTTGTTCTGATTGCGTGTTCATCATTTTTGTTCTTCTAGTCATTTTTGTTCACACACTTTTCTTCAGTTCATATAACTACAATTACTCTGGACTTAGAAAAGGGGAAAAAAACATTATTGGTTTTCTCCATCAACATACCGACTTACACTTCTAATAACTACAATTACACTTCACGGTCATGTTTGGCACCTAAAGGACACCTATACCAAAAGATGCACCACACATATCGAACATGTTTCTAACATGCTCCATTAAATTTTTAACTATTTGTAACCAAAAAACTTCAGCCATATATGAGACTCGCGTATGCCACAAGGACACATTTGAGACTTGTGATCTTGACGCAAGTTTGAAGCAAGGTTTTAAATCGCCGTATCGGCCGGCGTAACGGTCGCGGTCGCGTGTAACGGATATCGGGCATATCGGTCAACCTGTAACGAGAATCGAGCGTCGCGGACGTGAATTTTTTTTAAGCGCTAGCAAATGGCATAAAATTCATTAATACACATTCTAATTTTATTTATTACAAATTGAATGTTTATAATTGTTTTTAA